>ML815414.1:67242-79797 GCA_009831015.1 Picea engelmannii | reverse complement strand
CCTCGCAGTTTCTGTCTGATCTGACGGCCCTCGTTCTTTCGGGAAATTTGAATGAGATCCTGTGGTTGTGGATCTCTGTCTTCCTTCTCTTCTGCACGCCAACTCCGCTGTTGCCATCAATGACAACAACCATCAATACACATCCGTTGCTTGTTCAATATTTGCCAACACTTTTCCTGCGAGTTACCTTTCACTCGGATACCAGTTGTTATAAAAACAGGACCATGGAGAAATAAAATAAAACAAACGCGGAAACAAAACATGAAAGATACACAATACAATAGAGACACAGATTTACGTGGTTCACCCAGTGTGGGCTACGTCCACCAGAGAAATTTCTAGGTCCTTCCTTTATTATTATCCATCATATGAAGGGATACAACCTACAACAAACATGTTGTAACTTCCTCTTCTTTCTCTCACAGTCTCCTATCTCAGAATACAATATTCGCCATCAACCATAGCCGCAATACATTTCCCTCATAAAAGAGGATTGCCTTCTAGGGAAAAAAACCTAACATAATTTCTATCGTTAGATCTGCAACCTTATAATGAACGATACCCCCCCTCTGCACTCCCCCACGTGGAAGAGTGTACATACTTCTAGGGTGTAAATACTTCATGGGGTATAAACACTTCTAAAAGTAAAAGACCTCTTAATCAGGAAGATAATCAGGTTCCACAACCAATAGAAACTACATGTCAGGCCTAATGTTAAAATCAAGTGACCTTAAGGGTATAAATACATCTCATTATACATTCATTTTTCAACACACACAAGTTTATTAATGAACAAGGAGATATAAGTCGAATGTTTTAGGAAATCTGAAGTAAAGAAGGCGAAATTTCAAGGGAGGATGAAGTCTTTTGGTGATGTGTTCTAAGGTATGTTATTTACAGGTCATATTACCATTTTCGCTATAAATTTGTTTCTAGAACTATTCGGATGGTGAAATTCAGAGGCTCTTGAGAAGACATATCTAGGTACCTGTAGTAAAACTTTCATCTCTTTATTCACTATAATTTTGGAGATACACTCTGTGGAATATAGGGTTTTTTACTAGTCCTGGAGCTATTCATAAAAAGGTGTTTCATGTAAAACAGTCATAACGTCTTCATAGAGAATCCAAATGAAGTGAGACCAATTGCATTGGAAATAGTACGAGATGTAGTTTCTTTTGTACGAATTTCAGAATCTAATGTTAAATATTGAGTGTGGGGAATTCTCTACAAGTTCATTCTCCTGAATAAACCATAATTGAATAAGGTCTACCATTTTCTCTATAACTCCTCTTTTGGGAGGATTCAAGGAGTGAAATTTGGAGGAGTTTCAGAGAATACATTGAGTAGTATTATCTACAGGATCAGATTATTCCAAGAAGTGAATAATTGCAGAAGTTGAAGAAGTCTCAGGAAGAATTATTAGGTTCTATGTGATGGTTGGTTGATGGTGATAATTTAATGTAAATTTTTATTATATCTCATATATTCTTGGGTGGAAGGAAGGAGAAAGGATGGAGAGGCTTTGGGTTATGAAAAAGGTACAAATATCCCCCTTATTCACACAGTTTGTGATGCAATCTTGAGTGACTTTTCTGTTAATTAGGGATAAATAGAATAGAAAAATATTAATATGTCTTCTAGTGATATTATTGAAGTCATGATGAATAAATTCTAAAATATGGTTGGAATTGTTTGATTTTGTTACAGGATTGGTTAAATATTATCAAAACTGAAACAACAAAGGATATCTTAAAGATGTGTGATCCATTGGAGGTTGAGGACTTTCGGCACAAAAGAAGTTTTAAAGATGATTCGATTTTCTATATTGTAACTTTATAATAGTAAAGCAATCCTGAGGATCTTCCGATCATAAGGATGGCTTGATTTACTCAGATTATTGCATATATAGAGGATAATAGATCCTAAAAGAAAATCTAAGAATTACATTCAAGTATTCAGACTCAGAGTTACTATGCACAAATAGTTTTTGTGAATGATGTACCAGCTATGAAGTTAATAAAAGATTTGATCATTTTCACCATTTCTATATACTAAGTTTCTCGTAGTAGTGCTTCTAAGGACCAAGGGCCCAGTCTAAAGGAGTTATTGTTTCAACTGTAATTGTATCAGTTTGATTTATGTTTTACAATTCAATTCCCTTTCACAATAGTTAAGACTAATGCATAAGTGTGTTAATTATTCCATACGGTTTGCATACAGAGGATAGATATCTCTCAAGTGTTAATGATCGTTGATTCCAATTTCCATTACTGTAGTTTTCTTCTTGACAGTTCCTCACATTTTCATACGCGTTGTTCCTTTTACTTAAGATTCACATTAGTTGTTCCTTTTGGATAGGTTACAATTATCGTTCCTTTCAATTAAAGTTACAATTTTTGTTCCTTTCCATTCAATTATGATTATTGTTCCTTACGATTAGATTGCAATTGCAGTTTCTTTATATAAGAATAGTTCGCTATTTCCTTTCCAACAATTCAATTCCTAGTTAATAGTCAATTCTGCAAGTCTTTACTCAAATTCAATCATTTCTTTTCAGTTAAATGAATTTAGCAGGTTAGCTAGTTCGTTTTCACTCACAGCATGTTAGCAATTATGTTAAGTAAGATCTTAAACTTAGAATATTTAAATGAACATTTGAGGAACTTGAATGTGGATAAACTAAAGTTTTCTTTAGCTATGCGATTTTATCCTCTACAAGCTATTTGCATAGACTTTGTTGATGTTCTTGAGATAAAAGACGAATCCTCTGGTTGATAAATTAATGTTAAAACTAAGGTTGTTTTACAACATCTTTAAAGCCCAACATTTTGGTGTCGTTGCCAAGGAGAATGTCAAAGGTAGCATAGATTGTGCCTCTGGAGGACGAGGTATTGAAGACAAAAGGTAAGAACCTACACAAGCAATAAGTAACATGCTTATGCCAACGCCTACCTCCAGTTAACGCATTAAGAGGTTGAATAGGTGTTTTCCTTATTGAATTTATTTTTGCGTGAAGTGTGTATGACTAAGAAGAAAGATCTTGAAAAACCAAAACCCCCACCAAAAATTACCAAATCCTAGGGCTCGATGCTCCCTGGGAGAAGCACTTTCATAGACGACATCATCCGAAAAGTCAAATCTCAAGCTTCGGTTGGACCTAGGAAAGGATCTACCCGAATCTCTCAGGAAGCAGTCTCACCAACTACAACCCACGCTGCGATTCACACCAAAACTGAAGGGACTGAGAAAATATTTCAGAGCACAAATATTCCACCTCTCACCCCTTTAGAAGAGGGAAATTCTCGTAATCTGGGAAGGAGAAACCAGCGGGGTTGACAAGGAAAATCCATCACCACCCCCTTGATCCTAAATCTCTTGAGAAAGAAGAAGGAATACCTGAAATCCCATATAGAGGGAGTGAAATCAAATCCCCTCGAGGGTTAGATAATCAAACACCTCGAATAAAATACCCAGATCAAGAAATCCCTAAAGATTTATGGCACATTTTCGATCAAATGGCGCAACCAAATCAAAAACGTCCCTAGAATTCCACATTGGAATATCCGATAGTTGATCCAATTGCCAATGCTCCCATGAAGGAAATTCCCCTACAAAACCTGCCAACCTTTCATGGATTGATCTCAGAAGACTCGGACGCATTCTTATTTGAATTTGATGTCCTATGTAGAGGGTATGATTACACCTCTGAACCCCAAAATTTAAAATTGTTCCCCTCCACTTTGAAAGGAGCAGCTCTACATTGGTTTATGGGATTAGGGGGCGGAACTATAAACTCATGGGATGATATGAAATAGGCCTTCTTGACAAAATATCAGGATTATTGTAGAACTAGAGACATAAAAGATGAAATCTTTCAAATGATTGCAAAAGAAAATGAATCATTAGAATAATATGTTGAGAGATTTCAGTATAATTTACAAAGATCACCCTATGGTGCATTACCAGGTGAAGTACTTAAGGAAACTCTGATTAAGGGTATGAAATATGAATGGGTAGAAACATTGAATCTAATGAGAAAGGGTGACATTTATCAAGAAAATTATGATAACATCATTCAATTGTGTATCAGGTGCTCACGAGGAAGCACACAGACCAAATCAGGAATGCAGACTTCCCTCACCAGAAGTAACAATACTACAAGCGGGGGTGTCACGTGAGCTGAAGTTGGTAATCTCTTAGAAAATTTCAAAACAGATATTCTGAGCACACTGACTACACAACTGGATGTATTGCAGGACAAACATAAAAAAATAGAAGCAGAACAGACTTTGGCCATATTTTGCCACAGATGCAGAAGAAAACATGGTCCAAGGGATTTCCCTTTAGATGTGGTTCAGGTTTGCACTATCTGCACCAAGGATCCTGACACGGAACAATGCCCATCGCTCCCTGGACTGAAAGTTGTCTTTATAGAAGCAAAAGAAGAAATAGAGTCGTTATATCTGATGGCTCAACATCGTCAATGGAAGAATCAACCTTCAAATACACTACAAGACCCTTCCTCTCTCTTTCTTGGATAGTATAATCAGCATCAAAATTCTAGTAATGCATGGCAAGGCCAACAGTTTACTAATCAAAACTGGTAACCCCACCAATACCCACCTGCAAATCCCACTTGGCCAAACCAGTCCGCCGAAAATCCTGTCTGACAGAATAAACCAACTGCAAACTCTACCTAGCCTAACTCACAATATCCCACCTCACCCTGGAAAAATTCAAATAACCCCTACCCTTCATAGTGGCTCAATACGACTACCCAAAACCCAAATTGGAACCAGAATTGGCAGTGCCCCATGGGGATAAACAATCAACCCATGGGAATGACCCCTCAATCCCAACCCACATTGTAAGATCCACTCCAACTGCCCCAAAACCCTCAATCGCAATTGTGCCCCCAATTACCACCCCAACCTCACCCAAATCCTAATAATATACCGACTCATCTCATCCAAATTATGGAGAACGCCGAAGGGGAAACCAACATGGTAGGGTGCAACAAACTCTGGTTGAGATCGGGGCATATAATCTCTCTTGAAGAAAATAATGTTTCTCAAGAGAAGGAGAATGAAAAACAACCAGCAATAACACCCTCGACTGTGGTAATAACAAAAGAAATTGAGCAAGGGGGAAACATAGTAGAATCACAAGATCCCGATAAGGACGCAACTCCTTCCCCTCCGTTCCCCGAAATATTGACGATAGTAAAACCTGTCGAATATCCCAACTTTGACATTGTAGGGGAACTCAAGAATTTATATGTCAAGATTCCACTCCTATAGGCACTACAAGATATTCCAATTTACATGAAAACAATCAAGGAACTATGTGGAAGGAAGCCTGTTAGGAAGATAAAAAATTCATTATCAATAGTTCGTGTAGTAGGATCCTTGTTTGATCTAATTCTTGGTAGACAAGAACCAATCAAATATGCAGATCCAGGGAATCCCATAGTAACAGTTCAGATTCAGGGCTATTTTTTTCCAAATACACTAGTTGATTTGGGAGCGGCCATCAACATCCTGACTATGGAAACTTGAAATACCCTGGGTTTTGACTCCTTTGAACCCACCACAATCATGTTACAATTAGCAGATAGATCGGTGGTTCGACCAATTGGAACATTACATGATATATCCATCTTCGTCAACTCTTGGGAATATCCGACGGATTTTCTCATCATCAACCCAAGAAGTGGACTTGAAGGGAATCCATTGATACTGAGTAGACCATGGCTCACAACCGCAGATGCGTACATAGGATGTCGAACAGGTAATATGACAATTTCTAGAGGAGGTGTCATAAAGAATCTCACCTTATATCCTCCTGCCAAGCCAAGCCCAATTTTTGTATATCCACAATTGCCACCACCACGATATCCAGAAAAGGATTTATGAGCCCCTCTCATGTTGGAAGAAGCCCTCAGACTTAAAAACCAGCTAGAGGATGACGTAATCAACAGGTTTATTAATATCCCATCCACCGTGAGTAATCCAACCTGCCAGATGCTCCAATTTGTTCTAGACTATGAAGCACAAGGAGACCTGCTGGAAGATTTAATGGAACAACAAATTCCAACTACAGTTGTTCATAACATCAAATTCGTTGAGATTGCACCAGGGAGGTCTCTGAACATCAATGCCAATCTATATGAACAACAACAACAAAATCTAATTCAAGTCCTCTCCAAATACCAGCAAGCTTTTGCATGGGAGTATTATGATATGAAAGGTATTGATCTACAACTCTGCACACACCACATTTATATTGAAAAATACGCTCGACCTATTCGACAACTGCATAGAAGACTGAATCCCCATCTTAGGGATATTGTTAAGGAAGAATTACAAAAGATGTTGGATGTAGATTTTATATACCCTATCTCAGATAGTTGGTGAGTTTCCCCATTAGTGATCGTCCCAAAGAAAAATGGGAAATGGAGGATCTATGTTGACTATAGGGAACTTAACAAAGCCACTCAAAAGGATCGTTTCCCCTTACCTTTCATCGATCAGGTCCTGGATACTCTGGTAGGAAAGAAATTCTTTTCTTTTCTAGACAGTTTTAGTGGCTACAATCAGATCCAAATCGCCCGAGAAGATCAAGATAAAACTACATTCACCTGCCCCTGGGGTACCTTTGCATACAAAGTATTTCCCTTTGGACTATGTAACACTCCAGCCACATTCCAAAGGTCCATCCTAAGCATATTCAACGACCTGATCAGTGAAGGTCTTGAAGTCTACATGGATGACTTCACTCCTTATGGTGACGACTTCGACCAAGCACTGAATAATCTAGAGAAGGTACTGGAACGATGCATTGCTACTAGGTTATGTATAAGCCACGAAAAATGTCACATGATGATGACAGAAGGTGTGGCACTAGGGCATTATATTTTTGCAGATGGAATTAGAGTAGATCCAGCAAAAATAGAGGTAATTCTTAATCTACCTACACCACACACACAAACATAGGTACGTAGTTTCCTTGGCGCTTCTGGATACTATCGTAGATTTATGGAAAATTTGCAAGAACCATTGCACATTTACATGCTCTGACTGGTAATGTGGAGTTTCAATGGTCTGACAAGTGTGATGTGGCATTTTCAAGACTCAAGAAGCTGATATCGACAACACCAGTGTTGAGGGGACCAAAATTGGAAAATACCATTTCACATCTCCACCGATACATCAGATATTTCCATAGGCATCATCCTTGGACAGGAAGAAGACAAGAAACCTTATGCTATTTATTACATTAGCAAGAATATTACTCTAGCTGAACTTAATTATACAGTAACAAAAAAATAATTTTTAGTTGTTATACACGCCATCAATAAATTTCGTCATTATATAACATGTTATCCCGTTATTCTGTATATTGATCATTCTGCTATTAGATATCTAGCTAATAAACCAATCACTAATGGATGGTTCATTCGGTGGTTATTACTCTTGTAGGCATTTGACATCACCATCAAAGATCGACCCGGGAGACAAAATCTTGTTGCGGACTTCCTATCCCGCATACCCGAAACAGATGACTCCTTAACAGTTGAAGATCAATTTCCAGATGAGCATCTGTTTTCCATTACTACAAAGCCACCTTGGTACGCTGATGTGGAAAATTATGAGATGACGAAATCTATGACATAATAAAGGCAAGACATGACAAACCCTGTGGTGGGCATTTTGCAGACCGCAGGACTGGACACAAAATTCTACAGATGGGTTACTATTGGCTCTCAATATTTAGAGATGCCAAGAAATACGTCCAGACTTGCAACAATTGTCAACAAATGGGAAAACCATGTCAGGATGATGAAATTCCCTTGAAATAAAAAATAGCCGCAGAACCATTTGAAAGATGGGCACTAGACTTCATCGACCCCTTCAATCCAAAGTCAAATCAGAAGGCCTATATTCTAGTAGCTATGGACTACATGACTAAATGGGTAGAGGCAGAAGCCCTACCAAATGCAACAGAAGAGGTAGTCATCAAATTTCTGTTCAAATTATTTGTACGCTATGGTCTACCCAGGGAAGTAATCACTGATGGGGGGTCACAATTTACAGCTCATAGAATCACCACCACCCTCGAAAATTTTCATATTAAGCATAGAGTTACTTCTTCATATCACCCACAGGAAAACGAGCAAGTAGAAAGCACAAATAAGGTCTTGGAGGCAATCCTGACAAAGACTGTCTCAAAAAACCGACAGAATTGGGCTACTGAGCTTCCAAATTCCTTATGGGCTTATCGAACAACATGGCGTAACACCACTAGCTACTCTCCCTATCACCTAGTCTATGGAAAAGAACCCATCTTCCCAATCGAGTCTGATATTAAAACCCTAAGGATGCCCCGGGAAATTGGACTGGATCTAACAACGACACATAAACAGTTCCTTCAACAACTCAATGAATTGGATGAAGCACGCCTATCTTATGTGGAGCGCACAACTATTATTCAGCAACAGAGAGTGGCCTAGCATGACAAACATATCAAGAAGAAATCATTCAAGAAGGGTGATTGGGTGCTTCTCTACGACTCTAGATTTCATGATTTTCAAGGAAAGTTACAGACACGGTGGCTGGGACCATATGAAAATGAGGAAGTCCATGATAATGGCATAGTCACTTTAAGCACCATCGATGGCTCTAGATCTCCATTTCTAGTTAATAGGCACTGGCTACGACTTTACCATCATCCACCTTCAAAAGAATCTTTCTACCAGGAAGTAAGTAAAGATCCTACCATTCAAATTTTGGCTGTCTGGGAAGGTAACCCAACCACCCCAACTCCATAAATGATGAATTTTGTTGACACTGTACATACTGTATATAGTTTCCATTTAGTATTAGTTTTTCTTTTTCTTTTCATTTTTTGAAGAGATAGGGAGGATAATTGTAATCAACACAATTAGCACTCTTTTATGTTATGCACTCTTGCTTTATCCTATCACGCGGACCTAGTCTTTCACAGAAAAATGAATATGAAATATGCTGTAGTAGTAATAGGTTAACCATAATGAACTCATGACATCAACAGACCATCTCGTACTCGATTCTGAAATAAACTGACCCATAATAATTGAATGAATTTATTTGATGACTAATTAACCTTAGATTCAACAAGAGAACAAATGTTTCCATGGGGAAGTTTCCAAAATTATCCATTGAGATGGTTAAAAATTAACAAATGATGTTCATTTGAAAGGAACAACTGTTGTTCCCTCACGCGATTGTTGTTCATTTGAAAGGAACCATTGTTGTTCCTTTGTGTGATTGTTGTTCATTTGAAAGGAACAACTGTTGTTCCTTCTCGTGACTGTTGTTCCTTCTCACGATTGGTGTTCCTTCTCATAACTTGTTGTTCCTTTAAAAGAAACAACTACTTCTCCTCCTGCATTCTTCCTTATTGTCATTCATTTCTGTCATTGTTGTTCAATTGCTAGCCATTCCTTTGGGGTACGCCTTTCATCAAATAATTTTCACCAGCACTATTTCTAGCTGTCATCACAACGATCTGTCATTATTTTGTGGATTATCTCCCATACCTTGTCAATTTTTTTTGGATTAATCTCTTTGAAATATCTTAAACCTTGTTCATAATTGGTCACCACCATAATTTGTTTCTTTTCCCTACATACATACAAATATACCTGAATGATATTTTGCCTTCACATTATAAAGAGTCTTAAGCACACTTTTACTTGGCATCTTTACACTTCCTTACACCATCCCTTACTCTTAAGGAGTAAATGAGCCTCCCTTAATACACCACTAAAAGAAAAAAAAAAATCAATCAATAAAAAAAAATCCACAAAGAATAGGGGGTTGCATCATGAGCCAACCTACCACAATCATAGGATACTAACCTAAGTGACATTCCCACTATGGCTACCACACCAGGGAAATGACCTTTGACATTTTCTTTTGTCAAAGAACAAGAGGTCTCATCACGAGCTAGTTTGTTCACTTAAGTTACAATCTAGTGAGTGGCATTATCATCATCTGGCTACCAAACCAGGATAATGGTCCTTTTTCGGGAAAAGTCAATTCAAATATTAAAAAAAAACAAAAAAAAAAATGAATAAAGATAAGTAATAAAAATTTTCCACAAAGAATAGGGGGTCTCATCACGAGCCAACCTACCACGATCATAGGATACTAACCTAAGTGAAATTCCCACTATGGCTACCACACCAGGGCAATGGCCTTTGAAATTTTCTTTTGTCAAAGGACAAGAGGTCTCATCACGAGCTGGCTTGTTCACTTATGTTACACTCTAGTGAGTGGCATTATCGTCATATGGCTACCAAACTAGGATAATGGTATTTTGTTGGAAAAGATGATTCAAGTATTTATTAAGGATACAGGCTCATCTATGGGTTAAAAGGAAACCCTGCCAAGGCTATGGACGCCTGCTGGCAATAGTGGCTCTGCCTGTGGTATGGAAGTTTATCTCAAAAACGCCAAGTTTATGTGTACCTCTAGATTTCCTTTATTCAAATAATAAGGCTATCATATCAGGTATACTCAATAACTTGTGAAAAGTAACAATATTATGATATGTGGAATATTTTTCTTTTTATGAACATGTTTAATTTATTTTGGTTTATTTATCCATAAAAAAAAAATTGAGCATTGGTATAATAAATTCGAAATTCCCATGGAAGAGGACTATCATTTAATGATTTTCGATTTAAAGTGATTTTTGAAAATTATACATGATTAGTCCCCAGTGGCGGCGACAATGCAATTATTACCTCTCACCAGAAATACCTACACTCATTACATTCGCCTACGCAGACGGTTGAGGACGACCTCTACATTAATGAGGGGAGTGGATTCTTGGCACGCTTTCCAACAATATGTAATGATTGTAATAAATGGAAAACCCACATTCTTATACACTTGTTGTTCGCTGATATTTTCTATTTTTGGCAATTATTCCTCCAAGCTGGTCTAACCAAATTTGCAACTAGGAACGATAGTCATTCTTATTTTCTCACAGAAATATGGGTGGTCGAAGCATGCACAGGGAGACAACATTACTAGAGGTAACAAAGCAGAAAAGATAAATCCTACACCGCTTAGGGTGGACGGATTACTTCAACCCTTTCCAAGGGTCTGATACAAACATCACGCTTTAATTCTTTCAGAATTTGCAGGGAGAAATCTCCATAGTTCGGGACATACAAATTCCAGTTACTCTGGAAGTCATTGCAGAGGTTACAGGTCTCCCTAACATGGGATTTCAATGGAAAGGAAGATATACAATGCTCGAAGAAGCTGTAGAATATTTCGTAGACCCTGGAGAAGAGTTGTACAAAAATGGAAAGGGACTTAACCTCAGCACCCTCAGCGAACCATGGAAAGAACTGGCAGGGGTAATTTAGAGCTACATCACTTGCGATGGGCGATACGATGTAATCCGACCACGCCACCTCAAACTGCTAGCGGAACTCAAACAGCAGTTAGTAATCAATCTACCTTTCTTTCTAAATGCCATGTTACATGAGGTTGCCTTAAGTACACATAAGTCCAAGGATCCTGTTATTGTTATCAGCCATCATGGATTAATTAAATTGATAGTAATTAAGGCACTGAGTCAAACCCAATTGACTTGGGATAATCTTATTGGGGCCAATAAACCTCTACAACTGGAACAACCTGAATTATGTCATGAAAACCCATTACAGGAAACTAAAGATATACAGGGAGAGGAGGCCACTGCCCAAATAGAAGTTTCACCTCCTCAACCCAAAGTTGAGGCAGACCTTGTTCAAATGACAGAGGTTCGGACCTCATGGACAGAGGCTCAGACCTCATAGACAAAGGCTCAAACCCCGCAAGCAGGGCCACTAACTAGAAAGAGAAAAAGAGAAATGGATTCTCCTAAAATCCCCATTGAGAGAAAAAGGAGAAATAGATGAACAAGAAAACCTGAAGAAATTCAGAACACAACAGAGCAACCCTTACAGGAAAATGACCAGGGTATTGAGCATACAAAACAAACTTCATAGGGAAACAGTCAAGAAGACACATAGCTAGCATCAGAGCATATGACAGAACAATGTTTGAAAATATATGAAGAAGAAATAGCTCAGGTTTTAGGGATCTTAAGAGCCTCAATTGACAGAGATAAATTAGAAGGATATCAAGAATGAGCCTCTTCTTCAAATCCTGCTGAAAATTTCCCTAATATAGAAATGTCATTTCCTGAGGACACAATATATGAAGAACCACATCCTGAGGCAAGAAGCCCTCTTGAACAGACAAAGCACTTGGAAGGAACAGAAGAACAACTACCTATTGATCAAAATAAGGAATACCTTGAGACTCCTTACAAACAGAAAGCAGACAATAGCCATAAGAAAATTAGAAAGTTGTAAAAGGAGAACAAGTTGTTAAAGAGAAAGGTTAAAAAAGTTGAAGGATTAAAACTAAAGGTTGGAAAACTCAGAGGAATTATTAAAGAATTGAGGAAGTAGCTAGAACAAGCAGATAAGGCCCACCAAAGAAA
>ML815414.1:48209-65290 GCA_009831015.1 Picea engelmannii | reverse complement strand
TAGACTACTCCTGGAGGAAGTACCTTCTTGGATTGGATGTAGGTATAATCCCCCTATCCTTTGGTTTCCTCCAGAAAGTTACCAAAAGGATTATCAAATTAACAAGAAAAGGGAGGATGTTGCTTTTGAAGAGCTCAAAACAAGTAATGGGTTCAGGAGACCTGGTGAACCAACTTTTCCTCCTTACAACATCACTGCTTTACATGTAAGATCTCAGCTTGCATGAGGACATGCAAGAAGGTAAGTCAGGGGGTATGTTGGGTTATGAAAAAGGTACAAATATCCTCCTTATTCACACAGTTTGTGATACAATCTTGAGTGACTTTTCTGTTAATTAGGGATAAATAGAATATAAATTGATTAATATGTCTTCTAGTGATATTACTGAAGTCATGATGAATAAATTCTAAAATACGGTTGGAATTGTTTGATTTTGTTACAGGATTGGTTAAATATTGTCAAAATCGAAACAACAAAGGATATCTTGAAGATGCGTGAGCCATTGGAGGTTGATGAATTTTGGCACAAAAGCAGTTTTAAAGATGATTCGGTTTTCTATATTGTAACTTTATAATAGTAAAGCAATCCTGAGGATATTCCAATACTCGAGATGGCTTGATTTACTCAGATTATTGTATATATAGAGGATAATAGATCCTAAAAGACAATCTAAGAATTACGTTCAAGTATTCAGACTCATAGTTACTCTGAACAAACTGTTTTTGTGAATGATGTACCATCTATGAAGTTAATAAAAGATTTGATCATTTTCACCATTTCTATATACTGAGTTTCTCGTAGCAGTGCTTCTAAGGACCAAGGGCCCAGTCTAAAGGAGTTATTGTTTCAGATGTAATTGTATCAGTTTGATTTCTATTTTACGATTCAATTCCCTTTCACAATAGATAAGACGAATACATAAGTGTGTTAATGATTCCATACGGTTTGCATACAGAGGATAGATATCTGTCGAGTGTTAATGATTGTTGATTCCAATTTCCATTACTGTAGTTTTTTGCTTGACAGTTCCTCACATTTTCATACGTGTTGTTCCTTTTACTTAAGATTCACATTAGTTGTTCCTTTCGAATAGGTTACAATTGTCGTTCCTTTCAGTTAAAGTTACAATTGTTGTTCCTTTCCATTCAGTTATGTTTGTTGTTCCTTACGATTAGATTGCAATTGCAGTTTCTTTCTATCAGAATACTTTGCTATTTCCTTTCTAGCAATTCAATTCCTAGTTAATAGTCAATTCTGCAAGTCTTTACTCAAATTCAATCATTTCTTTTCAGTTAAATGAATTTAGCAGGTTAGCTAGTTCATTTTCACTCATAGCATGTTAGAAATTAGATTTCAATTCTGTTAAGTAAGATCTTAATCTTAGAATCTTTAAATGAACATTTGAGGAACTTGATTGTGGATAAATTCAGGTTTGCTTTAGCTACGCGATTTTAGCCTCTACAAGCTATCTGCATAGACTTTGCTGATGTTCTTGAGATAAAAGATGAATCCCCGGGTTGATAAATTAATGTTAAAACTAAGGCTATTTTAGGACATCTTTAGATCCCAACAAGAGGTCAACCCTCTTTTGATATTGGAGGATTGTATCTTACTTTTGGAGGTTTATCCCTCCCTTTATATTTGGAATTTATAGTTACCTTTGGAATTCATTACTTCTTTTGAACAATAATACATGATTACTTCTTATATATTGTGCATGGTGTATTGGTGTATCTCTTATACTATTCTTCATTGTTTATTGGATAGTCTTCATTGTTGATTGGATATAAATTGAATACATGATTTGATTGAAGTACAAGTTCAAAAATAATAATTTCTCTAAATACTGATTCACCCCCCTCTCAGTATTTCAAACAATTGGGATCAGAGCAGGTTGCCTTTAGAATAGTTTAACTGCTAGAATGAAAATCCTGAGCAGAGATGGATGAGCATGAGTACATTCCAAATGGGATTCAACGATTTTATGGAATCAATTATGCATATTAGAGTGATAGAGTGAAAACTTACCTAACATATTTGGGAGTAGACATTTGGTACTCAGTTGTAAATGGCTATGTAATCCCAAAGAATGCTACAACTGATCCAAATGAGAAGAATCTTATGAGTTGTAATTCAAAAGAAAGACATGTTATTCTACGAGCATTGGAACCAACCATTGCTAGCAAAGTGATGGGTTGCAACACTGCTAAAGAGGTATGGGGAAAACTCAAGAGTATCTATGAAGGTGATCCAAAAGTTAAGCAGGTCAAGCTTCAACGACATAGAGAAGAATTTGAAAATTTGAATATGGATAAAAACGAAGATATTGCAACCTATTTTCTTAGAGTTGATGAAGTTTTTAATGCTATCAGAGGATTAGTTGAAGAGCTCAATGAATCCTCGGTTGTATAAAAAGTGTTGAGATCACTTCTCTTGAAGTATGATGCTAAGGTCTATGCCATTGAAGAAACTAGGGACTTGACCAAAATGACAATGGATGAATTACATGGGTCTCTTATAGCATATGAAATGAGAACATGTACAGAAAGTGACCAGCCAAACAATGAAGCAGTCTTTAAAGCCATAAATATGACAAAGACAAGGATAATGACCTTGATGAAGAAATAACAAATTTCTTAAGAAGGCTCTAGAAGGGAAATGGCATATACAAAGGTAAGTCTTCTCTCAAATGCTTTAACTGTGGTAGAATAAGACATATTGTTGAAAAATACTACTATAAAAAGAGAAGTCTCAACAATAAAAATAGTCTCTACTCCAAGGATGATGACACTCCTCAGATGAGAGTGATGAAGAAGATAATGATGGAGGATAAGTCCTCTTCATAACCCAAGAAACCCAGGATGATGATCACAAGAGTTCTATAGAAGAAGAGATAATTTCTGAAGAATATTCAGATGAAGAAACCAACCTTGATTCTTTTGAGGATACAAAAACAATGTAGAGAGTGAACAAGAAGATGAGAATCTTGAAAAGTTGAAGCATGTTGAAACTGAAAATAGCAAACTTAGAAACACAAACATAATACTAAAAGGTGAATTGAGTAGTTGTGAAGAAGAGAATTACAATCTTGAAAACACCATTGATAGCTTGAAGGAACAATTAGAATATTATGAGAAATTGAAAGCACAATTGGATCACACAAAAGGGGATCTACTATTGACAATAGAAAAGTTGAAGTTCGTAAAAAACACTGAAAAATTAGATGAGATTCTTAGCAGTCAAAATCTCCAAACGACAAGACGGGACTAGGAAACAATGACAGTTTGAAGACAACAAAACAAGAGAAGGAAGATGAAAATGATGAAACCAACACTCCAGAGCAAGTTGAACAACAAGATAGAAGACTAGAATTYAGAAGGAATGAAACATCAAGAAGATCCTCTCCCATCAGGTATGAAAGCAATCATTATGAAGGAAACTATAGAAGAATAGATCGTGATCCCAGATGGACCACAACACAAAKAAKATCACTTACTCTCGGGTATCAAAATTTCTTTCTTGGACATTGTTATACTTGTGGAAATTTTGGACACAAGGAAATCGATTGTAGAATCAATGAAAGGAATAACTSTGCAAGCTACATAAATGGTGAAAATAGTAGATATGGAAATGTTTGTAGACCTTTCAACAAAAATTATGATCCATTTGACCCATTAATGGATCAAAATATTGTATGCTACAAGTGCAATAATCTTGGTCACAAAGCACGAGATTAGATGAAGGAAGATAATCCTATGCCAAATGTCCCTATACCAACTACAACATGGAAAAGGAAAGAAATTCCACACAATGAAAACTTATGAATAGCATTGGTAACTAAAGAATGCAAATAAGAATATGAATGGTTCATAGACAGTGGGTGCTCATCTCATATGACCGAAGATCAAAGAAAATTTGTCATCTTGAAGAAAAACGATGGAAATGTTGCATTTGGAGATGACTCATCTACCAAAATACTTGTAAAAGGAACTGTAAATCTTGGAAGTGAAAATGTAAAAGCAGGAAAATTCCTATTGGTTGAATATCTGAAGCATAATCTCCTCAGTGTCAGCAAAATATGTGATCAGGGATACACTCTTACGTTTGACTCCTAAAAATGTAAAATCAGAGAAAAGAACTCAGGAATATTGGTTGCAACTACAACAAGAAGACCAAACAACATATACATCCTAGACATGAAGAAGAGAGAGAATACATAAGCCACACAAAAGGATTCCAAGGAAGAAAAAGTCTCAAAGACAAAAAATAAGGAAGAAGTAGTATTGAGTGCCACATGTTCAGGGGGATTAGCCCCAAAGAAGATGGTCACCTTATGCCACTAAACTCAAGGGGAGCAGCCCCACCCTTTTCCATTGATGTCAAAGGGGGGGGAGAAATTGGGATCATGATTACAAGGGGAGCATGAGTGTTTCCATCAATGACAAACGGGGGGATTGTTGGAAGATTGGTTGTTGTCATTGATCTCAACCTTAGACATTGGCTTTTGGACCCCACAGTTGATCAAAGTAGATAGAAATGAAAGAAATTACACATTCAGATACAACACCCATGGATGTATAGTATAATTCATGCCGCTTCCAGTGGTATCTGGCACGTCACGTGGATCCTCACAATTGAGGAGAAATGAATTTTTGAAGATGACAATGTGAATTGAAGAAGAAACTACATGTCGACCCTAATGTTAAAAGGAAGTGACATAAAGGGTATAAATATATCTCATTATACATTCATTTTTCAATACACACAAGTTTATTAATGAAAAAGGAGATATAATTCGAATTTCTGAGGAAATATGAAGTAAAGAAGGTCGAATTTCAAGGGAGGATGAAGTCTTTTGGTGATGTGTTATAAGGTATGTTATTTACAGGTCATCTTACCATTTTCTCTATAACTTTGTTTCTAGAACGATTCAGATGGTGAAATTCAGAGGCTATTGAGAATACATATCTAGGTACTTGTGGTAAAAATTTCAGCTCCGTATTCACTATAATTTTGGAGATACACTCTATAGAATATAAGGTTTTTGACTAGTCCTGAAGCTAGTCATAAACAGGTGTTCCGGGTAAAACAATCATAATGTCTTCATAGAGAATCTAAATGAAGTGAGACCAATTGAATTGGAAAGAGTACGGGTTGTAGTTTCCTTTGTACTAATTTCAGAATCTGATTTTAAATATTGAACGTGGAGAATTATGTATAAGTTCTCTCTCCTGAATAAACTAGAATTGGATGAGGTCTATTGTTTTCTCTATAAATTCTTTTCTGGGAGGATTCAAGGAGTGAAACTTAGAGGAGTTTCAGAGAATACATTGAGTAATATTATCTATAGAATCATAGTATTCCAAGAAGTGAATATTTGTAGAAGTTGAAGAAGTCTCATGAGGCATTATTAGGTTCTATGTGATGGTTGGTTGATGGTGATAATTTAATGTAAAGTTTTATTGTCTCTTATATATTCATGGGTGGAAGGAAGGGGCAAGGATGGAGAGGTCAACCCTCTCTTGATATCGGAGGATTGTATATTCATTTTGGAGGTTTATCCCTCCCTTTATATTTGGAAGTTGTAGCTTCCTTTGGAATTCATTACTTCCTTTGAACAATAATACATGATTACTTCTTATATATTGTGCATGGTGTATTGGTGTATCTCTTATACTATTCTTCATTGTTCATTAGATAGTATTCATTGTTCATTGGATATAAATTGAATACATGATCTGATTGAAGTACAAGTTCAAAAATACTAATTGCTCTAAATATTGATTCACCCCCCTCTCAATATTTCCAACACGTATTGTCTCATTTATGGGTTCCTTTGTGGAGGGTGTGTTGCATGCCTCATTTGCAATGCAACCTTTTTCCAAGCCCTTTTATTTTCCATTAATTTATTATGGGCCAAAACATTGAGTGTTATGTGCAATGGAAAGTAAAGAGCACTGCAATGTCACTTGAAGTTAGGAACACATTGAGTGCCATATGCACTACTAATTAAAAGACACTACAAATGCATTCCCCCAACAAGGAGGACATTTATTAATTATGTGTTTTCTTTTTTAAAAGTTCTTCAATGTTTTATGGAGAAGCATTACACTACTCTTAGGACCTTCGAGCGATCATCTATAGGGATAATTTATGGCTTTTGAATTTTTCTAGCTACAACACCTCTATGCCTTTAGCCCCTTCTTCCCATGAAACGACGTACTAGCCTTTCTTGAGGTCAACAAGCTCGAAAACCTAAAATATGAGGAAACAAAAGGGAGGAGGTGTGGAAAGTGATAAGTATGTGTCAGGATGGTACAATGTCCCTTCAAGGAGACCCCCTAGTAGCATCCCTATTCCCAAGGGAGACCCACTTACTAGGAAACCATGTCAACCACCAAGGTGAAATGAGGCAAAAGGTATAATTTCCAAGAAAAAAAATTCATAATCAAGAAAGGACTCTTTACAACATGCTCAAATGATTCAATTATTAAAATGGAACTTACCACAAGACTAGAATTGTTACCTCATGAAGCAAGACCTATTGTCCTTTATGGGTCATGTTGGCGTGGTGGAATCTGCTACTATCGATCAATGGTGATGTGTGGTGAGAGGAGGGGCTCTGTCTTATCATCTGGCTCTCGACACTCCATGTATTCAATATGCGGGCCTCGAGACATCATCTCCTTAGTTACCCCTAGCCTGGGGGGGTAACACCATTCTTTCACAAACCAAAGAATATCATGGAGGTTCACCTCATGTGTTAGACTTTGGAAAAATTGAGCTTTCAATTCATGTAGATAGAGATTACATAGGTCCTCATACATATTGTGAAGATAAAATAACATTTTCCCTTACAACTCAATATCAAGAGGAAATTTACAAGTTTCTTTGTCATTCCCAATCTTGCATTCCTTATCTTTCACCTGAATATCAAGAATATCGTGTGGCACAATGTTTACGAACTTGCATGCTTTCCTTATGAAGTTGATGTCATTGACATCCAAATTTTAAATACATATATAAGTCTCGGTTACGATGCATGTTTATTATTCATCATGTTGAGTACCCTTAGTTGAAGCATATCAAAGATTAGAAAGGATCCTAAGGTCCATCTTGTGAGCCAATAATGAAGGGAAAATAGACTTTTATATAATGAATTGGATCTTCTTTTTGAGAACTAAAGATAGGGATTATGAGAGTTCAATGTTTACAATTAAGGCCTTGTGCTTTATGACAAATGGATCATAAAACCCTTATAAGGATTTAAGCCTTGGAAAGTTCTTCCTAAAATCTACATTTGTTTTGAAACCTTGCACAGTAGAAAGAGGTGGAGTGGGCTCATCTTGCAAAATTTTATCATCAGTCAAGTCTTAACAATTTTTTATGATGACTTCAATTTCTGCTTGTAAGATAAGAATCAATCCCTCCCTTTGGAATCACTAGTGATTATTAAAACAAGTGACCATTAACATACAACCTATGGTTCTTAAAGGTTATTTCAAGAAGAGACTTTGCAAACATCCAAAGAATTTTTCTGTGAACTTGGAAACGAAGCATTTTATAGTAACAAGTATAAAGGATATTTGGGCTTAATTATTCAAAAGGCATTTTGTAGGATAAAAATATGAGAGCTTATCCAGAATATGAGCTCCTTTAACTTGGAAATCATCCTTCCTTACAATTAGTTGAAGGATTTTATTTCCAAGAAAGAAAACCTTCAGCACTGTGCCCTAAGGTTTTCTTTCTTGACTTTTGCGAATGGGACCCTCGTCATAACTTATCATTGTTTAAAGCATGCAAACATGCATTGAGTATTCGATGGTCAAATTTAATCAATTGATGTGGCATCTAAGCAAGTCTACAATTATTTTAGTTGTGCATGGATTGGAATTGTGAAATTGTTAGGCATGATGATAGACTTGGTCAGTGGCATCATAATTAAGTGGAATAATCCAAGAATCTAATTCATGTTTACTTTTTCCTTTCTTTCGAGAATCTTCTCACAATGAACTTAGTGGGGATATTGTCTTTCTTTCACGAATCTTTTCACAGTGAACTTAGTGGGGATGTTTCCTTCATAGTCATGATCATGTTAATTTGTTTTTGCACTTCTTTAAAGAAGTAAATTTATTTGATTTATTAGTATAGATTTTGTTAAAGTGTTGGTAGGTTTTACCTAACACTGGACCGTGGTCCACCTTTGGGTATTTTTATTATCATAGATTCTTATTTTTTATTTTTGGATTTTATTTTCATAATGAATTCTTATTTTTTCCTTTGATAATTTATGAAACAATTGTTTTTAATTAAATAAGAGGTCGTCACATGTCTATGATTTTAACAAAGTTTGCATATTAGGCAATTTGTTTATGATTAGAAACTGTAAAAACTGTTGAACATCAATTTCTATACAATTTGATTAAAAAAATCATATATATATATATATATATATATATTATTGGTTTTGAGTGTCGAAGTAATAAATTTACTTCGAATGTTATCAACTTGAAAACTTTAATATTTCTGATTATAAAGAGATTTTAAATAATATACTTCATTGTTAAAATTTATGATCCGTGTTGAAGTCATAACAGTATATCTTCATAAATAGACCAACTCTCTCCTTGAACCAAGGTTTTTACCAATCATTTGAATTATGAACTACTCAAAAACAAACTTTGTAATAAAAAATAAAAATTGTGGAGTTGGATGAATAATCATTGTATTCTCAAAAAGTGATATCGGTAGTACTATTACAATATATTTTTTATAGTTTTAATTTTGGGAGTCTTAAATCATGGGAATGGGTAATTGGTTGGAGTGACCTGGATTAAGTTTGAGATTAAATTTATTGGTTGTCATTATACCCCAAGTGTATACTCAACAATCCACAAACTAGATATACCAATAACTCGTGAGTTAGTAAGGGTAGAGACATCCCAAGGCACACTAGTGGGGACCTCTATCCAAGAGAGCATCTACCCTTTTAACGTTGTCACGATGAGGTAATGTTTTATTAAGGATTTGAACCCAAGTAGGGAGAGTGTGAAACTTACATTCTTAAAATTCAAAATTCGAATTGTAAACCTCTCAACCTTAATTTTAGACATTGTAAATTTTAGACATATGTAATTTGATTATGATTTAGGGATGGTTTTATCTATCATGAAACCATTTATTAGGTTTCTTGGGTATCTATGACGCCACAAATTTTTCTTCGTGATGTGAAATTTGTCACATTTTTTTACTTCTAAATTATTGTTTAAAATCTATAATTTATAGAAGTGTAATTTAAAAATATTAAATAGTTTATTAAGTATTTGATCCGGATTTAGGAGCGGAACGAACTGATTAACAAACTAAATACAATAAACACAGAGATATGAAGAATAACACAAATATCCAGTGAACAATATCTTCTATTAAATAATGAAATAGGTTGAAACTGTAAAACTGCAGAACTCAAACACTTGCTCGAATGGTGGTAGTTATCTCTGAGAAGAGATGTGGCTGCTACGCGCATCCGTCTAAGCATAAATGGATTACAATGAGGCTTCAAAGGCCTTTTTGATATTACTCATGAATTCCAAAACCCTAGACATCCAAAAACCTAACCCTGGAAGGTGAAACGAAAAAATTCATGTGGGCCCTATGGGTAAGTTGGTGTAATTTGGTACCTCAACTTCTCAGGGTCATAACTTTTGCATACGACCTCCGTTTTAGGCGCATGATAGCCCGTTGGAAAGGTATTTTAAAGAAATACACATTCCATTGTCAAAATCTGACTCTGTCTATAGTTTGACTGTGGCGAGACAAAAAACAATGTTTAGAGCCCCAAATCGACCCTAGAAGTACAGCAAGATGTGTTGACATGAAAACATACAAAGTAAGCTAGTTGGATTAGGCGAGAGGCCACCTGTATCCACCTTGAGGATGTCTGGGGCTTCAGACATCCCTAGAAGTGTAGAACTCATAATTACAAAGCAGTAGAGAAGAACGTGTTGAACAAAAATGGACACAAGGAGCCAGTTGGAATAGGTGGGTGGCCACCAATATCCACCTGGATCAATCCTCCCCCCTTAGGGAGAAATGGTATCCATTGTGTTGAGTTCCCTCATCAGGTGAGGAAACTTCTACTGGATTTGGCCCCCGGTGAACCACTTTTCTTAGTGTAGGAGTTACCCTGCCTTGACAACTCGGTAAAGTTGGATCTGTTGTTGGTGAATTCCCTTGACCTATGTGTCCACTATCTGATCAGTGGATGCTTGTTCCATGCAGCCAGGGTTGAGCTCTGTTGGTGTCATTTGTTCTGCGGTCTCAAAGGTGTCCAATAATGGTGGAAAATATGGCTGAAGGAGGTCCACATTGAATACTGGATGCAGACCAAGGAAGGGTGGAGTGTTGAGCTCAAAAGAATTGCTACCCACAGCCTTGGTGATAGTGTAAGGCCCATAACTAAGTGGGTGAAGCTTCTGATGGGGCCCGGTGAGATGCTCCTTCTACAAATGTAACTAGACTTTGTCGCCAACCTAAAACTGGTGTGGTACCCTATGTTGATCATGGTGCTGCTTGTACTTAGCATTGGATTTCTGCAAAATCTCTTGGACCTGTTGGCGGATGTGTTGAATCCGCTCAATGAATCTGGTGTCTTTGTCGATTGCAGACTGATCAGGGGAAGAGTTTTTCTATGCGGTGGCAAGAGGAAGTACAACATCAATGGGTCCCAAGGTTTGGAATCCCAGACCCACTTGAAATGGGCTATGGTTGGTGGAACTATAGAGAGATATGTTGTAACTATGTTGGACATATGGGAGACTCTCATCCCATGTACGTGGATTCTTATGACCTCATTTTGGCCATCGGTTTGGGGGTGGAAAGCAGTGGATTTTGTGAGCGGGTATCCAGCAAAGACCAAAGACTCGACCAAAATGTGTCGAGGAACATGTTTTCTCGGTTGGATATGATGGTATGTGGTATCCCAAAGTAGACCCACACTCGTTCGAAAAAGAGCTTGGCAGTATTTGTCGCAGTGACATTCTTCTAACAGGCTGTGAGGATGATCATCTTCAAAAATCGATCAACGACCAAAAACACGCAGTCATTTCCTTGCTTGGTGGATGGAAAACCATACATGTAATCCATTGAGATGGATTCCCAAGGCTTCTCGAGAATAGGAAGAGGGGTATATAAGCCTTGCTTCTTGATGGTTGGCTTGGCAATAACACATGTAGTGCAAAATATGATATACTTGTTTATGTCCTATCAGAGTTTTGGCCAATAAAAATGTTTCTAAAGAACGACCATAGTTTTCTCTATGCCAAAATGTCCTGCCACCTGACTGTAGTGGGCTTCCCAAATCATATTTTCACACTCGCTTGTAGGAACACAGATATGTCCCATGTGGCATAAGAGTTTGTCCTGAATGTGAACATCAGTGACAGTTGCGCATGTACCCAAGAGCTGATATGTGGTGGTGAAGTCTGAATCTTGTTGATAAAGTTGGGGCCACTCACATGCTCCATGTCCATAGGAATGGATCATAGTGGTGAGTGAAACCACAGGAGGTTGACTACGGTAGTGAGCAACAAGATTGGAGATACCTATCTTATACTTAATGTTGATATGGAACTGTTGCAGGTAGGTGGACCACTTTTGATGGTGGTTGTTCTGCAATTTCTCGTGTGTCTGTATGAACTGCAGAGGCTTGTGATCAATGTGTATGATCGTCTCTTTCCCCATAATGTAATGTTTCCATTGACGACAGGCTTGTACAATGGAATACATTTCTTTGTCATAGTTGGGGTATTTCTGGATAGTATCAGCGAGTGTCTCACTATGGTATGCCATCAGATTCCCATGTTGAGTGAGAATTGCAACCGCAGCATAGTCAGATACATCAGTCTCAATCTCGAATGGTTGTTGCAAATAAGGAAAGGAGATTACTGGAGTTGAGCACAAGTGATGCTTCAGATCATCGAATGCTCGTTGTTACGCCTTCCCCCACACAAACTTGGCCCTTCCACCACCCTTGGTCACCTGCCTAAGGCCCATGCAATATGGGAGAATCCCAACATGAACCGTCGGTAGAAGTTGGCTAGTCCCAAAAAGATATGAAGCTCGATCAGTGTGGTCGGTGCTGGCCAGTCACAGATGACTTGGATCTTAGTTGCATCAACATGTACCCCATGCTCATCAACAATGTAGCCCAAGTATTGGACCATGTTCATGTCAAAATAACACTTTTCCAAGTTGGCATAAATCTTGTGTTGTCGTAGAGTGCTCAAAACATGTTGAATATGTCTCAAGTGCTCCTCCCACGTTCTATTGAATATGAGGATGTCATCCAAATATACCACCATAAAGGATTTGGTGAAGGGTCTCAATACATCATCCATCAACCTCATGAAAGTGGTTGGTGCATTTGTTAAGCCAAAGGGCATGACGAGCCATTCGTAGAGACCTTCTTTAGACTTGAAGGTTGTCTTCCATACATCAGTTGGTTCAATGGGAACCTGGTGGTAGTCAGACTTCAGGTCAATCTTGTTGAAGAACTTTTCCCCCTTGAGTTGGTCAAGAATTTCATCAATCCTGGGAATGGGGTAGCAATTCCTGACTGTGATTTTGTTTAAGGCTCTGTAATCAATGCAGATTCACCAAGTATCATCCTTCTTTTGCACCAATACAATCGGGATTCCACAAGGGGAGGATTTGGGTCTGATGTTCCCCTTTCGAAGAATCTCTCGGATATGACGCCTGATTTCTTCATTCTCCATCAGTGAGCATCGATAGACTAGTCCATTAGTTAGAGGTGCGTCGGGGGTCAAATCAATTGGATGCTTGACTTGGCAGTGTGTTGGTACCCCTATAGGTAAGGATAATATGTCTCTTTATTCTTCCACAATCCTGTCCACTTGCGTCTGTTTCAAAGAGAGGCGTTGTGTAGAGGCTACAGATGTGGCGGCGACCTTCTGCTTACTATGAGCATGGATCACAAAGAAGATGAACTTCTCAGTCTTTGAAATGACCTTACCGCATTGCTTAACAGAGATTAAAGAAATAGCAGTAGGCGACGCTACCTCTGGGATCATGTACAATTTTCTACCCAAAGTAATAATAAAATTGCGAGGTCTAGACTCATACATAGCATGATGCTTGCACAAATATGGTTGTCGTAAAATAACATCACAAACTTCAAGGGGAGAAATATCACACAGTACCTCATCTTTGAAAGACTTGATGTCGTAGGGAATACGAAACTTTTGGCTGACACGAAGATCTCTTCCTTGGCAAAGCCATCCGATGGTGTAGGGTTGCGGGTGTGGTGTCATTGGCAAGTCCAACCGCTTGACAACCTCTACTAAAATTAGATTCTTCTGGCTATCGTTGTCGACAATGAAATGAATCGGAGCCCCCTTGACCCACATATGTGAGTGAAAGAGATGTTCCCCTTCCTATAGTTCTTTTGGTTCGCTTGGCTGGACTTTGGTGGTAGCGACAGTGGCACTGGGTTCAACATCGATAATATGCTTCCCTCCTTTAGGATTTGACTCTGAATCAGAATCGGCCTCTGACTCGGAAGCCTTCTGCTCGACCACGAGGGACTGCTTGGAGCAACATTCTTCGGTGTTGTGCCAAGGAATTTTATGGTACTCACACCATTTTCTCATGTCCTTCTTCACCTTCTCATTTCCCTTCTTGTGTTGCGGCTTGGATTGGTTGTCCTGAGGGTGGCCATCTCAACTTGGTCCTTTGCTGTGTGGGTTAGGGTTGCCTTTTCTTTGCTTCGGCTGTGAGGGGTTTGCAGATCCAAACTCTCGTTGTTTCTACTTAATTTTTTGCTCGATCTTGACAGCGTATCTATAAGTCGTGCCCAATGAGGCGATGTCCAGGAACTCCATTTCTATTTGAAGGTATCTATGCAAACAACTGTGGTATTTGAGCACCAGATGACACTCAGAGTATTTGATACCCATATTGGTGCATAGGGTATGGAAAATATTGGTGAAATCTAGTACTGTCTAGTCCCTTTCTTGACGTAGGGTGGTCCATCTGGTGTACTGGTCCTCGTAACTTCCAACAAGGTAGTATTGTTATTTAATGGTGTCCTGGAAGGAATCCCATGTAGGGGCCACCACAAACATCGTAGATTCCTCCACGGCCCTTTCCTCGGATTAAGTATCCCACCAGTATTTAACATGGGGAACAACCTTGAGTGAAAAAGTGATCTTTTCCCTATAGGAAAAATTGTGGACCGAAAAATCTCCTTCGAGCAGATTCAACCATTTATCTACAACATCCGCATCTATCAGTCCTTCAAATAAGTTAGTATCAAAATTTACTTGTACCTTGAAGGGGGTTGCATGGCCGCTTGATGAAGATGCTTCTCCTGTGGGCAGTTGTTGAAGGATCTACACGAAGTTGTCCATCATTTCGTTCCTTTATTGCACGAGGGCTTCCTCGAGAAACATTTTAATAGGATCTCCTGCTCCATCATATTTCTTTTTGTCCCCCATGGGTTGTTGTCAGGCTCAGCGCAAATGATCTAGTAATGGCTCGATTGGTTCGAGTCCCAACTTCTTGTACCAAGATCTTGTCTGGGACATGCACGAAGAAAAACAAATGAAGAGCAGACCGCTCTGATACCATTGATCTGGATTTAGGAGCGGAACGAACTAATTAACAGACTGAATACAATAAACATAGAGATATGAATAATAACACAAATATCTAGTGAACAATATCTTCTATTAAATAATGAAATAGGATAAAACTGTAAAACTGCAGAACTGAAACACTTGCTCGAATGGTGGTAGCTATCTCTAAGAAGATATATGGTTGCTACGCGCATCCATCTGAGAAGAAATGGATTAAAATGAGGCTCCAGCGGCCTTTTTTATATTACTCATTAATGCCAAAACCCTAGACATCCAAAAACCTAACCCTAGAAGGTGAAACACCAAAATTCATGTGGGCCCTATGGGTAAGTTGGTGTAATTTGCTACCTCAACTTCTCAGGGTCGTAACTTTTGCATACAACCTCTGTTTTAGGGGCGTGATAGCCCGTTGGAAAGGTCTTTCAGAGAACTACACATTTTGTTATCAAACTCTAACTCTGTCTACAGTTTGATTGTGGTGAGCCAAGAAAAAAATGTTTAGGGCCCCAAATCGACCTTGGAAGTACAACAAGATGTGTTGACTTGAAAAAATACAAAATAATTCAGTTGGATTAGGCGAGAGGCCACGCGTATCCATCTAGAGGATGTGTGGAGCTTTAGAAAGCCCCAGAAGTGTAGAACCCACAATTACAAAGCAGTACAGAAGAACGTGTTGAACAAAAACAGACAGAAGTAGCTAGTTGGAATAGGTGGGTAGCCACCAATATCCACCTGGATCAATATTTATATGCATATGAACCACATTTTGATACGGTGGCTAAAGGATATTTCACAAGAACCAAGGTGGAGGGTATGTTCAAAGCTAAAAAATTCATGACCAAACTTGGGGATGAATGGGGTCTAGTTCAATTACTTCAAGGATTTTGATGGAATCCTAAAAACTTATATCCAATATTTGTATGCTTCCATATGTGGATAGACCATGTAAGAAAATGTCTCTATACTAAGATAAGAGGGTCCCACTCCCATCAAGTTATGTTTATTCTCATCATATATTCAAATCTCTATGTGTTGCTCAATCTGTTCCTTCGAGATTTGGATGCAGTGGATAACGAAAAGCCATGGCCAAGCACCTTTGACCCATAATATCTCCATTCCCACAACGTATCTCATGCACTTGAATGAACCGACAAAAAGTGGTGCAGTAGTAGTGCATCAATAATTTATCCTACATTTATTCTTTGAAGTGAGTATGTTTGTTTGATTGATTTCCATTTTTGTTGTGGAGATGTTTGTGTTGAAGTGAGTATGTGTGTTTGATTGATTTCCATTTTTTTGTGTGGAGGTGTTTGTATCTAAACAATAGTAGGAATAGTGGGATATGTCTATTTCAAGATGTCTTGGCGTTATTTTGTAATTATAAAATCTCTTTTTAAAAATTTGTTAAAATATTTTATGTTTCTTTAACTTAACATTTAGGATAGGCTTTTTTGTTATTGTATATTGCTTGAGGTATTATAGGTTGATGTGCATTTTTTAAATTCTTTTGGTGCAATAAAGAAGAGAAAGAGGAAATTTTATAGTCGTAAAAACTATTCCAAAACATCAAACATAGCATATGCCACTATTTATTTTCATGTTTAATTTATACACGCATATTTATATCTTAACCAATTAATTATTATGATAATACGAGGACCACTACTTTTATACAAACCCTTATTGACATAAAAATCATTAAATAATAATAATTACTCACCCAAAAACCATATCCACAAAAAAAATTACGATTTTTTTAAATTGTAAACCACTATTCCAACATTCTAAAGAATATATATATATATATCTATCTATTCCAACATTCTAAAGAAAATATATCTATCTATCTATGATGGTGTCTATTGCATTATAATAGTAATATATACAATTTGGCAATTGTAAAAAAATTGAAATTTATAAATTTATAATGCTGGATTATTATATGATTTTGTATTGTTTTGTAAGAATATAAACCTTTAGCGGGATCAAACGTCATGGACGCACATCATCTTTATGTTTGTGCCATGTGGCAGGTTTGTCATATTGGGCGACATTGGTCACCCTTCAACTAAAGAATAAAGTTGGTCGCGAGGGGAACAATACAAAAGTATTATTGTCATGAACAACGACCGAAGCTAAAGAATGTGACATTATGATTTAATAGTAATTTAAGTGTGTGAGGATTAACCAATAAATTGTAGAATAAATAATTAAATATACACAATGAATTGATGTGTTAGCTTAAATAATCAAATACATGAACATCAACGTATATATATTTATTAAGAAAATAATGATTAATTAAATTAGAGGATCTAAACTTATGTTTATTAAAAAAGAATTTTGAATATGCATTTATATCACAATAAGGTTGCATGGAATAAATGCGATATAAACCAACAAAAATTCATTTTAATTTTGAAT
>ML815414.1:24340-47999 GCA_009831015.1 Picea engelmannii | reverse complement strand
GCAGAAGATGGTTATCAGGGTGCTTAGTCAAGGTCTAGGCAGGCACATCAGGCATGAGTTTGTTAGCAAGTCACATGAAGTAGTATCGCAAAATGTTTGAGGAGCCAGGGGCCAGTTAAGGCAGCGATCAGAAAGAGGAACCCAAGTGGATCAAGGTGTGGGTACAATCTGAGATTTTAAATGAAGTGTATAGCTCTATAATGGTGGGTGACGTTGTCGATTACGATCTTGAGGTCGTGGGTACAACGGGTATTTTTCCATTCGATGAGGATTTATTAGAATGTAGAAGCTGAAATGGGAACTTGACTTGTTAGAGCTTGGAACATTGGATTTTCCAGTGATGTGCTATCCCGAGGCATCTTTTCCAAGGTTGGGGCCTCTTTCTAGTCGGGTGGGTGGGGGGGTTTCAAGGGACACACTAGTATGTGGTTCACACGATCCAAGTGAGCCTTTCGGTTTGACGAGCTCGCATGATGGCTCACATTCAACACCTTTTCATGTTGAGCTCTTGTCGTCGGAGGTATTGAATCCATGCTCTTTCGAGAAAACAACTACAGAGAAGGAAATATCCACAGTGCATAAAGATAGGAAGGGGAAGTGTTGGGAGGTGAGGAAAGAGAGGCGGAAAATGGTGGTGGGAGATGACGCTGAGATCGGGGCTATCCCAAATCTATTGGGGAGGATGGACATTGGGTGATTCTGTAGAAAAATTGTCACTTTGTCGGCCTTGAAAACATGGGTGGAGGAAAATTGGAAGGGGCTTCTAGGTTATTTTCTTGTTTACCATACCCTCACACATTGTTGGATTTGTTTCATTTTTTAGAATCATGAGGATTTAATGGAGGTTTTTAGTCAAGTATGGGTTGGGCATCGTTGGGTCTCGTATTAAAAGAGTGGGTGATTTCATTTAATCTAACACGGGACATTCTATGTATGTCGAAGGTTTTGGTGATATTGTTGTTTCTCCCTTTGGTATTCTAGCAAGAATGAGTCCTTATAGAAATTTGAAATAACATAGGTAAATTTATCAACTGTGAGACGGGATGGGAGACAAATATTGATCATAGGTAGGCTTGGGTACTTCAGATAGAGGTTGACATGAGAGACATTATGTTGGATGATATTGAACTTGTTTGGGGAGGTTTCTCCCGGTGTCAAAAGATAGATTACTAATGTGTGTTATTCAAGTGTTTGGGTGCCATGAAGTAGGTCACCTGTAAGCTCAATGAAAATGACCTCCTTCTCAATTCCCTCCCTTCTCTAAAATATGGAAAAGAAAGCAAATTGTTGATGAGTTTGAAAAGGAAAATATGGTGGATGCAAAATATGGGACAAAAAGTGGTCCTAAGAATGCTCAATTCGAATCTCCAAGTTTCTTCAACACAAAGGCTCAATAATAAGGTCTTTCTGGTAAGAATTTATGCCCTGAAGATTTGGTTTTGTCTCATTCTATAGAATTTTCTTTGGCTCCTCATGTGGTACAAGGTTTCAATTCAAACATCCATGTCACAAAGGTGATGTCAGAAAAAAGTCCTACCAAGTCAAGAAAAGTGAGTCCTTTACCAAATTTTGGTAGCACCGATGAGGGGTCGTTTCCCTTTCCCCTCTTCTAGCAAAGGGAATCCTCGTCCCTTTCTAGGGAAGTATCAAGGTATCCTTCTCACTCGGTATCATCCTCTCCCTTTCCTAGTTCAAAACCCTCAATAAAATTTGATTACCATTTGCATTTAAAATTCAAGAAGGGGCCAGGGTAGATTTTTGTTGGGAGACTAGCCTTAGATAAAGTTGTTGGGGGTCAATTTCGGAGGAAATATCTGATATATTTGGCGTAAATCCAAGTTTTTAAAGAGAATAGAAGTGAAAATAAAACAACTGTAGTTCAAGCCCTTAGAGAGGGGAAAGCCTAGGAAAGGGTTCCCAAATGATAGTGCTTTCCTTTAACACCTATATTTGTAGAACAACCATTTTCCCAATGGGGACTCGTTGTCATTGGACCAATAAATCCAAATTCAAGAAAATGACACACATATATCCTCGCCGCTACATATTATTTTACAAAGTGGCCAGAAGCAGTGGCATTAAAAAGGGTTCATTCTGAAGACTTGATTAAGTTTATCAAAGATAATATTTTTTTAAGGTTCGGTGTCCCAGAAAAATTCATCACTGATAATGGCTCGATTTTCATTGGCTCGAAATTTATAGAATTTTGTGGAGAATATGATATTGTTATGGGGCATTCATCAAATTATTATCCGCAAGGGAATGGTCTTGTAGAATCCCTTAATAAGACACTCATTCAAATATTGAAGGAAATTATTAATAAGAACCAAAGGAATTGGTATTTGAAGTTGATTGATGCTTTATGGGTGAGCAAAATGACTCTGAAAGATAGCACTGGGATGTCTCCATACACATTGGTTTATGGGAAAGAAGAAAAAATTCCAATTAGCCTTGAGGTAAATGCCTTGACTTTTGTAGTTAATATAGACGATGCAGAAGATAGTTCACCGATGAAAAAGAGAGTGAACCAATTATTGAAATTGGAGGAAGAACGAAGTAAAGCCTTGAATAGAACTTCTCAGAGACAACAAAGTATCAAAAGATATTTTGATCAGAATGCAACCGTAAAGAATTTTCAAAAGGGTGAACTAATGTTACTCTAGAACAAAGCTAAGGAGAAACCATTGATGCACACAAAATTCGAAGCACTTTGGATTGGACCATACATCATTGAAAAGTTCATGGGTTTTAATTCTTATATGCTCAAAGATATGAAGGGTAAAATTTTAATGTTTCATGTTGATGGGAAACATTTAAAAAACTTCTTTGCCTGAAATTTTATCATTTCCTTGTACATAATTTTTCTTTTACTTAGTTTGTATATCCTTACATTTTGACTCGATAGCCCAATGGATGGAAGAACCTGGTCATGAATATTTTGGATTCTTGACAACCCACAAGGGGTTATCATCCCACACTTGGAGTCAGTTGTTGAGATCATTTCCCATTTCTGGGTTTTCCATTCTCATTCTATCTTCCCAACTTTTTTTCCCCTCTTCTACACCTCCCCTTGTTTCCCTCTTTCTTTTATCCTTTATTCTCTCCCTTTCTAGTTACCATACTTAGTCATATTTTAGTAATCAATGGGTTGGAGGGTTAGAAGACCTTCATCTCCATCCACTTTCTCATGTCATAAGTCCATTGCTACACTTAGCCATTTTTTCAATTTCACGGGTTCACGGGTTCAAGCCCTCATCCTCCAAGTTTCATGATCTTCACTTTGCACCTCAAGTTTCGTGATCTACATTTTGACCATCAAATTTTGTCGTGGGTGTCGAGCCCCTAAGTATTTTTTTCCTTCTGCATGCAAATATGATCGACTTCCTTTCTACACTTAACATATTTTTGATCATCCATAACCGTGGGTTCGCAGGTTCCCAGGTTGGTGGGTTCATGAAAAGATCCATATTCAAACTCGCTCTCATCCATCCCCACCATTCTCTTGCTTTTCCCAATATGAATTAAGTGTTGTTTAATGCTAACAACTCGTGTGCAGGCTCCAAAAAGATCGTCATTAATGGATAAAGGTTCAAGAAATTACTCATTAAATTTCCATTTTCCAAAGGATTAAATTATCATAATCTCTCTGAAAATATTTATTTGAATTTGTTATCCAGCTGAAGAAATAATCTCGTCAACCTATGGTAGCATCAACTAGACAACAATTTTGTGGTGATACTTTAAATGTCTTCATTTGTGAATACCATAACTTCCAATGGTCAAGAGAATATCATATTATTCCTCTCCTCCTGCACAGAAAGATGTAATTTGGTCATATGGAATTGCTCGTGTTGGGTGTTTTCCTGAGGCTTTTGACTATAAATAACTTGTTGCATGGTGTGTGGACAAGTATGTGCCAATCCAAATAATTATACAACTCCAAGATCATTCTCTGATTTCCCTTTCACCACAATTTTTTCACAAGATGTTGAAGCTCCCAGAGATGATACTTACTTTCAAAGGAGAATACTGCAGATATTTTTTGAAAAAAAATAACAATGGGCTTGACCTCCTACCTGAATATTTGGAGAATCCTACATATATCCCAGAAGACATAACCATAATCTAGGTTGATTCTTTTAAAAACCCCTATCGAGAAATTGTGTGGTTGCTTACCAGGTTGATAGGTAAGGAAAACACTTCTTCTATCTCTCACATGATTTTATTATATTTTGTATTTTACAGTGCAATAATAGACCATATTTGACTGGGGAAAACTTATTTATATTGAAATATCGTCCTAGTTATCACACTATAAAAAGGACAAAAAATTGTTTATGGCTTCTTATCTGATATTCGCTATTGTGTATTGTTGTCAATTCCCAAACTTAACCATAATTAAGAGGGTGGATAGTGAAATAGATATAGTTGCCTTTTGGTATAGGCACTGTGGAGACATAAGACCCCTTTATATTTCTATGAAGTTTATAATGATTTTGTTTTAGTCTTCAAAAGGTTGTTGTTGGACAAAAATACTTCAAGGATATCTGACCAAGCTAACATATTCTTAGAGAAAAAGGAACAATAGAACAAATGGATAATCACAGTGTCATAAGGATATTATGTTCAAAAGAAAATCGTTTTTTTCTCCCGTATCATGTATCTGACAAATTATTTATTACAGAGGTGGCAAGGAAGTATAAATTCTGGCTACATTTTTTCCATGAAAAAAGGAAAAAGCGATTTATTCCCCTGCCATGGAAGATTGGAGATTTCATATTCAGAAATATAAATAAAATTGACGAGTTTGCAAATCATTTCAACAATGTGAATTTAAAGTATGCTAAGAAGATAAAAGGATTTGATCCAAACAAAATCTTTATAGAACATATGCTTTAAGTGGGATTCAGTAACTCGTTCATCCAAACTATCTTGAATGAAGAAGAAGAAAGTAACAACCAAAGTACTCTTGTACACCAAGATGATGACCTAGAAACATTAATCAGTAGTAATGATTTTTATAAGAAAGGGGAAAAGTTCCTAGTGAAAGGAGCGTTCAATCTCCAGTTGTTATTCCCAAGAATACCACATCCTGGAGAAATTCTCCAATGACCCACCCAGTTAAAAATGTTGTCAATTGTAGCTCAAGTGGAGGGGGAAAGAAGAATCCTCCCCCTGGGAAAATTGAGAGTTCACATAATCTCCTTGTGAGAAAGAAAAGGAAGAATTGTTTGCAAGAGGAAGCGGATAATCTTATAGAAAATGACATCCAAAGATTTTCTCTGGAGGACATGGAGTTAGAAGTAGATATTGAGAAAATATTTCCCACAATGGAACAACTAGAAAATATGGCTCAACAAAATTATTCATTGGAAGTCGTTGCAAATAATACCTTTAGTGAAGAAGAATCCTTTACTTTTAAAAGTGTTGTTTTTTATAAAGAGTCTAAAAAAATGATTGTATAAAGAAGTGACCAGAAGAATAAAAATGTAAAGTCTCGCTCATAGGTCGACATGAAGGACATGTGGTCATCCCAAATTTCCAAAATCCACAAGGAAACTTGGGATTCCCTTGACGATTCTATTGATGGTTTGGAAGATGAAAATTCTAAGTTAAAATAAAGGATCGGAGAATTGGAAAATGCCTTAATGCCTCTTCCAAACCTATCAAGTCCTTTGTCAATGGTTAAACCAACTACACATGCTATTAAGTTAAAAGGATCTTCTAGTTTACTCACAACAGTCTAAATTTATGTAGGGAAAAACATTAAAAAGAGAATGTCATTGATAACAGAAGCATGGGAGGTATCAAAAAATATTATTTCTTTCAGCTCAAGGGCACATGTTTTCCATGAGTATCTGCATGCTTATTTAAAGAATGAAAAAGGTTTCTATGTTGATCTTGTCTTGCCATTTGGAATAAAATTCTCAAACATGACAGAATTGAAAAGAAGAGAAGAGGATTTTCCTTCTCCAAGTCGAATTAAACAGTTGAATGCTTGTTGGAAGGAAAATATCAAGAATTTGAATAACATTTTCCAAGAATGCAGTGAAGCCATATAAAAAAGAGAAGAATTGTTCAAAAGACTCATGGAGATAGATCTAGCAGGGAGCACTGATGAGGTACAAGTTCCTATGTTAATTATCAATTCAATTTTTATGACAAAGCAACAATTTGATGAACAAGTTGAGATATTAAAGGGGTTATCAACTGAGAAATTTTATGGCATAATTGAATATAATGAAGAATAGATAGACAATTGGTTGGTTGATTATTTTGTGAAAAATATAGATATTGAGGAGACTTGGAAGACGAATTATTCAATATGAAAATCAGGCATGAAATAAATGTTGCACCCATGAAAAACTACATTGAAGATTGTTTTAAAAAGAAAATTGATAAATTAACTATAGAAGGCCAAGAAGCAGTAGTTGAGACGGTTCGTATAACCATCAATGAGGAAAATAAAGGACAACAACAAGAAAGTGAACGAACGAGAGAGAGACCATCATAGTAAGTTTATGCTTATCACATCTTGCTTTGTTTATCATTTTTCCATCCAGTTACTCTGCTTCTTTGACTAGAAAGGTTTAATCGAAATCCAATAACTCCTTCCTGTCTTCTTTCCAGGTCTTTCTACTTTGTCATCGCCCACCATATTATTTCCACAACTTAATTCTTGTTTATATTTTCTTTATGGTCCGCAGGAGCCCCAATCCCAGTCCTAAGGAAAAACACATTTAAATTTCAAATCTTTGTAACAAACTCTATATTTTTCAGAAATCCCAAGAGAAGTATTTCGGGATCAATTTTGACTGTATTTTTTAACTCTGAGTTTTGAGTATAAAATGTTTGAGATTGATCTATCATTTTCTTTATTTGAGCTCCACATGTGTTTACTATGTTAAAGTTCTCTTATGCGTGCAAACCATTTTCTTTTATTCTATGTGACCATAAATTTTTAATTTAACTATGATGGATGTGAGGAAATTTTTCCTATCTTTTTCAAATATGTGATGTGTGAGGTTCCTCGTCATCTCTCATGAACTCTCTTTAAAAAACAATACTTTTTTATTTTTCTGCAATCTTTATATTTCCGTGAATATCAAGCGGAATTTTTCAAAGTCCTATATTATTTTGAAATCTAGAATTCCAAGAAAATATTGAAACAAAGAGGAGTACCACCTCTATAAAAAAACATGGGGATTTGTATCCCTATGAGGTTGTCATTTCGGTCCTAATGGATTCAAGCATCAACAGGTCTGTATAAAATCAGTGCTCTTTATAGGAAGGTTGAGTGGGATGGGAATCATGAGCTCCGTTGATATTATCATAGGTGGGTATTTTAATTTCACCCTTTCTTTAAAGGAAGCTTGGGGGTAAGCCCTCATTAAGAACCACAGGAAATTTGTTTCTCTCACTAGATGGAAAAACATCAATTATTTTATTTAGCACCCCCCAAACTATCCCAAACTTGGAGCAATGTGAGAAAAAGGAAGGACCTGGTAGCCAAAAGGCTTGAAATATTCCTTATATATGAGGGGTTGATTGATAATACTTGGTCCTTAAAATCATGGATGGAGATAGGAGGTATCTTTGATCATATTCACATTTTCCTAGAAGTGGCCAAAATAGGGCCTCGACCACCATCCTTGTTGAATTTCAATCAATCTTGGCTTAAGGAGGAGGACTACAAGAAGCTAATTATGGAAAATTGGAGTTCGTTGGAAGAATAATCAGGTCGTTCTCTCGGCACGGAGGTGTAGGCCAGTTGGTGATAAGGTGTTCTATTAAGGAACCCCTTGACACATCATTGGTTTAAACCTTGCAGAGCCATGTGTACCGCATGTGGGACTGCAGGGGTACGCCTGGAGGTTATAGTGGTAGCAGTTGGATAACACAACCTCGTGTTACGCGAGTACGTTCCCGACTAGATGTTGATTCCTCCAATCAAAAAAAAGAAATAAGGTCCTTCTCTTATGCATCAATTTGTTGTCAAACTTAGCAAAATAAAATAAAAGTCACAACTGCTTGGGAAAAAAGTTCTAGAATGAAATCCTCATCGGTCATTCAAGAAGTGGAAGGAAAGTTAGGTTTTTTTCTAATTGATTTTCAAGGAGGCTCCCTATCGGGGGAAGAATAGAGTGAATTAGGTGCGCTATTGAGGAAAAAAAAAAGATATGTCAGTGGCATAGGAATCAAAATGGCATCGAAAAAGCAGGGCAATCTACATCTGAGAAGGGGATAATAACATGATTGTTTTCATAAATTTTCTAGTTTTCAAAGGTTAATTAACTCCATATGGGAAATTCAAGATCAAGATGGAAGTTTAGTGTCATATGTTGAAGACATTGTCGAAGTTCGAAAATGTTTTTTCTCTACTTTATTCAAGGATTCGATCAGGTGCCCCATTTCGGAAATCATACAAGTCATCAATCTCTTCCTAAAATCCATCACATATGAGATGAATGAGTATTTACAAGTTGAGATATAAGAAGAGGAAATCTATTCAACCTTTTCCTCTTTCCAAAAAGAGTTCAGGACCTGATGGCCTCATGATCGAATTGTTCTTAGGTTCTTAATTTTTGCTCAAATATGATCTGCTAAAAGCATCTTGTGAATCTCATAGGTCTAGAAAAATTTGGGGATCCTTTAATTCAACTTGTCTTACTCTCATCCCAAATAAAATGGTCTCAAACTCTTTTTAAGACTTAAGACCCATATCTTATTGCAATTTTATATACAAACTCATAGCTAAAATTACAGCCAATCAGCTAAAGCCCGTTTTCAGGGAAATCGTTTATGAGGAGTAATATGTTTTCTTATTCAAGAGGAAAATTTATGATGTCATATCTTTAACCCAAGAATACCTCCACTCCATTAAGATAAAAAATATCTCTTCAATTGTCATGAATCTTGATCAGTCTAAAGCCTATGACATTTGGAAAACTGTTAGGTTATCCTTGATTCAAATGTGAATGAATCTGACTTTGTTCAATTGGGTAATTGGATGCATTGAATCTTCATCTTTTGTTTTAAATGGAGCCTCATTTTAGTTTTTTTTCTCTTATCAAGGGATTTTCCAAGGATACCCTTTATCTCCCTTCCTTTTCCTAATCATTGTTGAGGGGCTAAGTCTTGTTCTAAAAGATACTCGAAGGAATGGTCTACTAAAAGGACTGAAAATCATATCCTTAGATATCTTAACCCATTCACTCTTTGTTGATGATGTGATTCTTTTTGGTGCAAGGTCAATTTCAGAATTTCAATCATTGAAGGGTATCTTGGATATTTTTAGTATATCAATAGGATGCAAGTCAATATGGAAAAGTCATTTTTTCTTGATAATGGTTTACAGGAGGATGTTTTAGAACAATTGAATGGTTTACTGCCATTTGTGAGAAAAACATAGATGAAGGTTTCAAATATTTGGGTTTTTTGCTCAAGTGCAATGATTATAATTTTAGAGACTAGATTTGGATGTATAGAAAAATTCAAGCGAGAATACATTTTTGGGTGCATCGGTGGTTATCAAGAGGGGGGAGATTAATTCTTATGAACTTGGTTATGAGTAGTATCCCAATGTATTGGGCTTTAATTGCCAAGATTCCAAAAGGTACTTTTACCAAAACCAAAAAATTGTGTTTCCATTTTCTGTAGTCCTGGAAAAAGGAGAAAGGTGGAGTCTCGCTGGTGAAATGGTAAAAGATAGCAATGCCAAAGGAGCTTGGTGGCTAGGGAATCAAAAACATTTATTGGTTTTCCAAGTCTCTTGCAGCAAAATGTGTATGGAGTGTTGAGGAAAAGATATGAATTTATCTTACTCAATCATTTTTGAATCCTACTTAGCTAAGGAAAGATAGTCGAGAATATTATCCTATTTTTTATAGCCTCAAAATGTATTTCCCAATCCAAAAGTATTAATTACAAGGGCTTAGGATGATTTTTTAAATGAAAAGATTGTTGCAAAATATGAAATTTTTCTATAATATCATGAACATATACAGATTGCAGAAAGTGAATGTGGAGATCAAAAGCAAAAGTAAGCAAGTCACAGATTAACACAAATGAGACAGAATAGCAATCACTTTATTTCATTCCAAGTATCTTTCTCTTTACAAAAATCCTTGTGAGGGCATGGACCAAGGTCAAACTTATATATCCCCGATGAAAACCATACAAAAGGACTCTGAAAAGAAGTAAAAACTGAACTTTAAAATCTGGATCAGCTTGCCACAGACTATTTCCCACTTGACTCTACACAATATCCTTTAACAATCATGAAACTCAATTCATAAAGAGACAAGTATACACAGACTATCAAAGATAGATCAACACCTCTGAAACAAGCATCTGAATGATATGGTTCAACTTTAAACCTTGATGTCTACAATAGGACCTTGCTGTCAAAAAGAGAATTAAGAATGAATGAAAACTGAACTATCTCAATAAAACTCAAGCGAAAACCTTAATATTGTTTTCTCCTTCTATTATCCCCCTGTTCTTCCTTCTCATTTGTCTTTTATGCATTCCAAATTAGTCGAATTAGTTCAACTACCTCATTTAGTTAAGTTAACTAAACTTAACTAATTTCAATTTAGGGGAAGTAATAATAATAATAATAATTAAGGTTCTTTATTAAATAATAACTAAGTAGGTGGGACCCCTTATGACTCCCTTTAATTTCTTTACAAAAATAAACACAATTAGACAACCAATTAAACATATGCCTCCTTGTAACTCCCATAATTATTTCCACAATTTGAATATTAAATATCATAAAATTCAAATTATATCCAAAATATGTAAATAACCACATTGTCCAAAAAATAGTTTGTTGTCCAAAACTTTATGTAGTGCATTGTCTTCAACAAATCAACCATAAACACATAAATCAAAATCTATATTTTCCACTATGAGAGGCAATCCTTCTTCCGTCACTGATGTCCCCTTTGGACTTCCCTGAATTAGCCTTAGGTTGGGTGGAACCTTGAGGCTTAATCTCACTAATAACATGGGAGAAATCATCCCTCAAGTGCATACGAGAGGACATTATCTTTGTTGAGTCACTTGAAGAGATGAGGTGGAAGCAACAACTTTACCTTTGTCTTGCACATGGGGAGCCTTGATTTTGAGTCGTTTGCTAGCATGAGATGACTTTACAGGTGAGTGTGCAGGGGAAATTTGAGCATTTGGTTTTATAGGTGGAGGAGGAGAAGGTAATGAAAAGTTGGGCCAGCCACGATGGTGGGAGACTATCGGATGAAGAATCTCCTTCCATCCATCATTCTTGAGAACTTATGGTTGCATATATACATGGGGAGACAAAGGGATACCAGGGATATTTTGGGGCTGGAAGGGAAGGCCTTTCTGGTATAGGTTGAATTATCCCTTGCCCAATCCAATTGAAAAAACCATCTTGAAAAAGTTGGTTCAAATATTGAGGATCGACATCAAAATGAATTGGGAATCTGGGCCTTCTAGGCCCTATGTTCCATTTACCTCTTCCCCTATTGTTTCTACCATGACTGTATCTACTGAAGAAACTCATCTTGTATGCAACAATTTATTAGCAACTAGCCCTTGATAGACCATACATGACATTCTCTTTATATGAAACAAAGTTTGGCATAACATAAGACCGATGCAATTCAATCCATAAAAATTATTTAATAATTGCCAAATGAGCAGGGAGTGAAATAGGGTTCATGTGATATCTGGAGGGATTGTAATGAGTGAAAAAGTGATATCATGATAGGCAGTAAGAACATGAGTATTGCTCAACAATTCATTAAATAATTAATTGTGCAATCAATACCAAAATATATCAGCTTCCACATATTCATGTGTCATTTTTTACCACTTCCATACAGAGTCTTAATTTTATTTTATTGAACAAGGCGTGTAAAAAATGAAATTGGGATCGTGAGGGGATTATAATGAGCGAAAAAGTGAGAATATGAGAAGGAATAATATGGATATTGTTCATAAAAATAAATTAAATCAAACAACAACCATAACTATGTTCCAATCACAATCCAAAAGCATCCACTTTTAATACCAAAATCATTTAATTGTTCCTTAATTGCAGACATAATAATTATTGTCTTAAAAAAAACAATTTAACTTCCCATCATTCTTCAATTATATCAATCTATGCATCCTATACAATAACTATACTAATATCATTTCCAATTACACAATAACATCATAACCATTCGAGCCACAGTCATGTATATTCTAATGCTTACCTTTTCCTTTTAAAAAAAACATAATATGCACAGTGATTCCAATTATCCGTATCCAATGTTCAATTCTTGAAATCAAATAATAATAGACCCAGTACTAACCACCAATAGTCGAATTTCCAACACTGACTGACATAATCCATTGTCATCAAAACAATAATCGGGCTTGATTTAATCATACACGGGTCTTCAACAATATAATCGACACCAATCTTGATTCGACACTAGTATTTAACCAAAAACATGTAGCTACGAGCTTAAGATTCATGTGCATTAACATGTATAGACTTCCCTTTAAAAGAAATGCTCCATAAAATATAGAGCCATATAATGCGCGAGGAGAACCGAACCAAATCATACACCCAAGTGTCTCCTTTGAAACTTAAATGGATTCATGATCATTCTAGGATTTAACACAACAGTGAGTGGAAAAACACAAAATCGACCAAATGGAAAGTTCTTAGCATGTAGGTAACCCATACCTTTTTCCTTTTCAAAACAAATTTATCACAGAGAGGAAATACATAAACTAGATCAAGAGATGGTCTCTGAAGTTAGAGATCCCATGCTCTTTTTTTTTTTAAATTACCACAGTCATTTAACTTGTAAACCAAAATCTTGACAGAACCAAAAGGGTGCCCGAGGAGAAATAGAAACAAGTCGAGGTCAATAGAACCAAGTCGGGTTCTTTATAACTTTATTGTAGAGAGGTAATGAGAGTTTTCTTAATATTAGAAACATAGAGAGCTCGTAATACTTTTACCTCCTGAAAGAAGTCACCAAGAAGAAACCACAGGTAATCAAGTATATTCTTGGAAGAACAAAGAGCCCATGCTCTTTTGAAATCACCACAGTCTTTTAACTTATAACTCCAAAATCTTGACAAAGCTAAAAAGTTCTCGAGTAGAAACAAAACAATTCGAACTCAACAAACCAGGCACACATAGATGTCTTTTAAAACTTTATTGCAAAGAGGAAACGAGGGTTGGTCTAAAAATGAAACAATCTTCAAAGACATAGAGATATCGTGTCTCTTCTAAACACCAAAGACGTCTATAACCTTCAAAACAAATTTGATAGTGAGGCTTACCAACATATCACTCGACCACTACAGCAAAGATGAGAGGAGCGAATGCTTAAAACACTTTTGAACAGAATTCCAGAGCACAACCCGTGGACACTCGATACATATACAAGCTTCCATTTAATATTTTGGGAAATACAAAGATTGGACTCTGAAATGATTTTGGCGATAGTGATAGTGAAGAAAAATACATAACAAAAATAGCTCGGGGCTCAGCCAAACAGAGCAAGAACAATACCATTGTCAACAATTGCATTGCAACCTGGAGAATGAATCACAACAATGGCCGAGATGAAAAAGGGGTGACAGTAACTAACCCACACTGGTGGCAAAACCCCGCACGAATAAAAACTTAGATCTTGTTGCACCATTGTCATCATTTTTCCCAGAGAACCAGAATACAAACCCAAGATGACCGACATCTTCTTTTAAACTAATAACCAATGCACATGCTTTTCAAAGCAATAACACCCATACCTTTCTTTTAAAACGCCAACATTCCACAGTAATCACAGAGAACACCATAAACACAGCATTGATACCCAATCAAAACTCAAGAAAAATACAGAACTCATGCAATCCTAAGCCAACAAATTGATTCATAATATAGAGAGACCATCATGGATGAAAATCAAGGAGCCATACCTGGAAAAATTGCTTCAAGGAAGAGTTGGCCTATGTTTTCCATTTCAAAATCTAAAATCGTGGAGCTCCCACAACCACCAGAGAAAAATGCAACTATGGCTAGGGTGACGGGCTTGAGGGTGGTTTGGAGTGGCGTGCATTAAATGCACGTTGCTTCCTCTCCTGGCCCTATTCAATTCAATGTACTAGCCATCCCATTACCATAACATCAACCATTAAATTCAAACACATATTCATTGCATAAATTCAATGCGATATCCTTTGTATAGTGCACCACCCGAAACATATCAAAACTTTAATAATAACCATATGCTAACATTACCATATGTGCTTCCCATATAATTATTTAACCAAAAATGCATAGTATAACAGCTAGGTCCATCACTTCCCATTTTTCACTATTATATATACTTCAAGGTTTATATATAATCTTTTTCCCATAGCCTTAGGACTTATCCATATTTTCTTCCTCTTTTTGTTTTGAGCTCCCATCTCATCCTTTAGCATAAATACATATATAATATTTTAATCAATGTTAATGCATAACATAGCACTGGTAGAACAACATAATCCTTATATCCATAAAACTGCCCTGTATTGTAAGTAACCATCAATAACATTTAGCAATAATACATCAACTAACCATGTTGTCATAACGAATGAAACTAAGACTACATCATCAACTGTAGAAGACTGTGTAAGCATCATCATAACAACAACAAACATATAAGTGTAACACATCCATCATAGCACCTCTAGTCTACAAGGGGGTCCCACCTACTAGTTGATTATTATTATCATAAATAAATAATAGAGCTTTGCAACCCTTTGCGGGCAGTATTCATTGTTGTGATTTTAATCATCAACAAACTGGCAACTCCATAGGGAAATTTGTTTCCAACATATTAAGAACTCATATTATCTGGTTTCGCAGACCATGTAAACATTAGATCAAGAAGATAGACATCAGAATGATTATGCAACAGGGGGAAGTGAGCGGTTTAAAGGAAAAATGATTGGGATTTTGGGAATAACTCGTGGAAAGTGTTAAGTATGAGGGGGTTTATCCTTGTATGCATAATCATTCGATTAATCACTTGAAATAATTCTTGACTTCAAGGAGAAAAAATTTATGGTGTGCTCTTTTGAATCTTGGAGAAGATGGAAGAAAAGGAAAGCAAAAAATGGATAAAACCAGTTATCTTATATAACAACAGTTGAAGCAGATAACAATTTCAATGATGTATTCAAGGGGAAACATCATGACAGCTGTGTAACCTGATTGTTATTGATTAACAATACTTGTAGAATAGCATCATTGTGGAAAAACCGATCCAACATTTTATTTTGACAAGAAAGTAAGTCAATAAAATAAACATAATAACAAGACATAAAATAGCAGAAATGAAATAACAACAATGTAAAATCAAAGCAAATAAAACAAAATATGATATAGATAAAATTCCATACAACATTTAAACTTTCAAGTTGGTTCTACATAGTGTTTTAAGTGGGAACCGTTGGTGATATAGGAAAACAGTCACTCTTGCAAGTCCTTTAGGATATAGGAATTTGTGCCTAGGAAAAAAACGATCTTAAAAGGACCCAGCCATAACTTTTGGAACTTTGAATGCCTTTTCTATCAGCATGAGTTGAATCCCACGGCAATACCTTCTCATTAACCTTAAATTTGACAACTTTGGCACTTTTATTGAAATATATTTTAATAGTTTGTTGTCTTCTCTTTATATTATCCAAGGCAAACATCCTTTTCTACTCTAAAGACAAAAGTGCATTCATTATTTGAGAGATATTGGAAGAATTTAATACTTCAACCTGTAGCATTAACCTTAGAGAATAAAGTTCTTTCTCAGTAGGAAGAATGGCTTCTTGACCACAAACAAGCTGGAAAGAAGTGCAACCAGTGCTCACCTTGGTGGTAGTGTGATTTTCCCAAAGGGCGTAAGTGAGGAGAGTGTGCCATTGACGAGGTTTATCTTCAATGAGCCTCTTGATAATTCTAACCAGATTCTTGTTGGTAGACTCGGCTTTCCCATTTCCTTGGGGATAATAAGATGATGAGGTAAAATGTTTAACCCCCAATTTAGCTAAAAACTGGGTCAACTTAGCAAAAATAAAAGCGAGACCATTGTCTGTAATAATTTCCAAAGGAAGACCAAATCTAAAAAAAATATTAGCCTCAAGGAAAGAAATCACCTGCTCATCCTGTGAATTCTTAAGTGGGACAACTTCAGTCCATTTCATAAAATAGTCTATGGTTGTCAATATAAAAACTTTCCCTACTGAAGATGGAGGATTAATAGGACCAATAAAGTCCAGAACCCATCTTGAAAAAGGAAAGTCAGGGAGGACAAGTTGTAAAGGAATAGCAGAAAGATGTTATTTCCCAACAAACTTTTGGCACTGGTCACAAGATCTTGAAAAATTATAAGAATCACGAAAGATTAAAGGTCAATAGTACCCTTTTCTGATCATTTTAAAAGCATTAGTTTTAGCAGAAAAGTGACCTCCTACATGAATAACAGAATTTGAAGATCCATGAGTCTCTTATAACAATTTATGTTCTTCCTCCTTGTTCACACAACAAAGCAACATACCATCGGTAGATCTCCTAAATAAGAAGTCTCCTATAATGACATATCTAGAATATTCAAGACATGGCATTCTTCTTTGATGAGTATCCCAACTGTCTGGTCATCTTTGATTTTGAAAGTAATAAACCAAATATTTATACCAAGGATGTTCATCTACAAGAAGGATTTTATTGTCAATGTAAAACAATGTTGATAGAGAGCCATCTTGTTCATCAAATTCTTCACTTGTTTCAGCATGATGAGCTAAGTGAAGGGCTCCCTTGATAGTTTTAGAAGTCAATATGGTTAGATCATGTTCTTGGATCTTGGCAAGCCAATGCACAAGCTTCCCTAAAAGATAATTCTGTGAACGTAAAATATTGACAGCAAGTAAAGGGACTTTTACGAGCGTGTGCTTACTTAAGATGAAGTGGCGAAATTTTTCAACATCTTTAACAAGAGAAAAATCATGATTTTCAATATAAGAATATTTGAAATCATCGTCTAAAAAGATTTAACTCATGTAAGACACTGGTTTTTCATTAACTTGGTCCTCATATTGCATGAGGATAGCATAAATTTCTTCCTCTATGGCGTTAGTATATATAATAAATTCTTTCTCAAAATCTGGCTTCGCCAAAACCGGTGCCGAACTGATTGCCTTCTTGATCCCGAGGAAATAATTTTTGACGTCGTCAGTCCAAGAAAATGAATGATCTTGATTAATAATATTGTGAATTGGTTTGACCATTACAACAAAATCAGGAACAAACCTACAGAAAAAGTTGATAATACCCATAAAGACTTGAACCTCCTTTTTGGAAGTAGGAGCAGGAAGATTTAGGATAGTAGCAATCCTTTCAGGATCTATGCTTATTCTTGAATCAAAGACAATGTGCCCAAGGATATTTCTTTTGGTAACAACGAAGATAGACTTATAAGGATTTAAATAAATGTTGAATTTCTTGTATCGCGTGAGAATCTTTCTAAGATGACCGAAATGATTTGATCAGTTTTTAGAATACACAATTAAGTAATCAAGATAAATCTGAATAATTTTGCCAATCAAATCGTCAAAAGTTATTTGTATATCTCTTTGGAAAGTGGCACCTACATTATATAAGCCAAAATGCATACATTCATAGGCAAAATTTCCCCAACATGTAATAAAAGTGGTTTTATATTTATCTATCATTTTTACCTTGATCTGATTGTAACCAGAAAAACCATCAAGTAAGGACATCATCTGTGACCCTACAACTTGTTGCAAAATCATTTCCATATTAGGGAGCGGTCATGGTATTTTATACTAGCCCTATTTAATGCGTGAAAATCAACGCATAATCTAATTTGACCAGTCTCTTTCTGAACGAGAACCAAATTAGAAACCCACTCAGAATACTTAACAGGGAAAATTATCCTAGCCTTCAAGAGTTTTTCCAACTCCTTTTGAACAGTTGCTTCCAATATAGGGTTAATGGGTCTTTGTTTTCGCCTAACTAGTTTTATGCCCTCCTTGATAGGAATGGCATGTTGTATAAGTGCAGGAACAAAATAATGAATATCCTCATAAGACCAAGAAAAAACATCTTGAAATTCACTAAGTAACTTAGTGAACTTCATTTTTTCTTCATCGGAACATTGGGCACCTATCTTAACATTGTTTGGACAATCGGGTGTTCCAATGTTCAAGGAAATGGTTTCTCCCACTTTCTTTTTTGACTCCTCTTCCTTATGTTTTTCTTTTTTTCCTACATCACTCGATGAAAATAAACTTTCTAGAGGATTCAAGCCCTTCGGAATTTTGTTATCTTCCATGGCTATAATTTCCTTAGGCTTATAAGGTTCATTTTGAATGAAAGCACATATGTTCTCATCACTAGGGAAGACCTGCCATGACTCTACATTGTTAGGGATATGAGGACAGTACAAATATTGAAAGGTGCAGTCAGGTCATTGTGGTAGAAGTTGTTGAGTAGGAGAGGTTGCAAAAATAGCTAACCTGTCAGCCATTGAGTTCAAATCCATTTTAACATGAGTGATGTTGAAATATAACAAGTTTGATATAAGTTCCAAAATAGTTTGGGTGTAATGTTTTATTAACTTGTTGCTAGGAGAATATATCTTACGTACAAGGTTTACAACAACTTCAGAATCCCCAAAAACTGTAAGGTGACCACAACCTAAATTATAGGCATTCTCAATGCCTAGCAATAGCACTTCAAATTCAGAGAAGTTGTTTGTGCAAGCAAACTCTAACCTATAGGAAAAGTTGTGAATTTTACCCACAAGAGAGTACAAGATAATTCCAGCTCCATTTCCTTCATTGGAGCATGAGCCATCAAAGTGCATATGCCACATCCCATCCTCTATGTTGATTTGTTCCAAGGTAGTGTTTTCCTCATCTGCAAAGATGGAATACAATCCTAGGTCCTCCTCAATATAATTTACATTAGGTTGTGGAATGCTTTCTATATAAGGTGAAATTCTTCCCTCCCTTAGGACTATAATGTTTTTCCCATTCCGAGGAACAGATAAATGTGTTTCATCGAGTGAGACGTATCCACCTGTCAAAGATTTCTAGTCTCTTCCTAAGAGGATTGAATAATTACTCATTGACATGTCAATTACCTGAATATTAAGGATCGTCCTTATTTCAGGATGCATGCACAAAACCAAGGTTACGTCCTTGATTTCACCTATGGTCGATTGTTGTAAACTATTATAAGAGAGAATGCTTTTGGCATTTTCATTTGTACAAGACAAGCCTAGCTCTTCCATAATAATCTTCGACATTACACTTGGGCCCGAACCGCCTTCAATGAGACAACAATGGGCTATTTTTTCCATAATCTTTACAGAAATAAAAAATGGGGGGTTTTTTACAGGGTGTTTAAAATTGTGTACATCTACTTTATTTACATTTGAATACTCTTCATCTACCTCTTCAGATAGGTTGGCTACAATGGAATCTTTTCCTTCCATGAAATTTTTCAGATGTTTTTGTCGCTCAGGGACGACAACCATGTCCAAGAGGGTAGAATCAAATTTAATATTATCAAATTGATTGAGAATGTTGTATTTGAAATAGGGAAGAGGGGAGGTAATTCCTTGACTGTCTGGATTTTTAGAAACTTGTACAGTAGCAACTAGTGAAGATGAGATTGGATAGAAGAAGTGCGCGGAGGATCATATTTACCTTTCAGAGCATATGATCTATTCCTAGTATTTATGATCATGGAATCCTCTGGTTCTACAAAATCTAGAACAAAAATAGTAGTTTCAAGCCTTTTACCAAATATTTTATCTTTGGAACTCTTCTTTACCTCACAAGTACTTTCCTCATGGTATTCCTCACAAAAGTTACACCAACTGTGAGGCATGATGGCTTTAGGTTGAAAGTTGTTTTCACTATGATTCTTAAAGGGTGGTGAAGAATAAGATGAGGCCCCAGGGGTAGGTGAAGGAACATTTCATTTTCACTTATACGCTATCATTCAATTATTCATGCCTTGTACAAGATGTAAGAGGGTGGACATGTTCGTCTGTTCAACTGAGTCTCCCTTAGGGAGCCCTATTCCTTCAAGTTGTTCCTCATACTCTAAATAAGTATGTAGAGCAGAACCAAGTTTGTAAATGGCCTTTTCTTCAAGCCTATGACGGTAGGAGAAAGATAGAGAATTATAATAATGCATAAAAGAGGCTTGGTTATGAGGGCGAATAAGTTCGGGAATTTGGTTATATAATTTGGTGAAATGCAAGTTGAAAGACATGATAGTCTCACCCTGTTTATAAGCAATGTTATTATACTCGTGTAACTGCTCGGCTAGGCTCTTAGACTTCCCATAGGTATACTTGAACCAATAAACTAACTCCTCCCAAGTGGAAAGAATATTTGGAGGAAGATCAAACAAATCGGTTGTTGCCTTCCCTTCAAGGGAATTAACAAATAAGCGCATACAAGTGTCATTGTCATTGGCTTCTATGTTGTGATAGACATTAGAAAATAACACCAAGTGTTCATTCGTAGTGACCGTTTTATTCCCTGAAAACCTAGGGATATGCTCTTTGAATTTAGGAAGTGGATGAGTAGCAAGTGCTAGTTTAAGAGGAGCGGAAACATGCCATAGAGTAGTTGTAGCATCTTCTTCAAACTGAAAGAGACCATACCTTTTTATGACCTTGGTGGGGTTTGTAGTATATTGGACAGGGACTTGATGACTATACAAGCTACCAATCACTGACGAGGCTAAAGGTTGAGATGAAGAAGCACCTCCAGTGCCACCAGAGCCACCACTAGATGCCATATTGTGAATGATAGGTAAGGGAAAGAAAGAAGAATTGGTTGAATCACACAAAGTTCTCCTTAGAGTACTTTGTTGGGATGACAAAACAATGTTTCTTATTCCTATTTTAGCAATAGGGTTGATCTCAGGTGATAAACCTTTTCTTCTCCTGGAGATGTGATGGTTTAACGACATGAAAAGAAGATCAAAATTTTAGGAAAAAGAAAGCTATGGTTGATTCCTAGGCTGCCTTTTCCTAGCTTCCCAATGTTCTCGAACACTTATTTCTTGTTCAATCACTACCCATGAGTGTTCAAGCTCAACCTAGGTTTTAGTGGTCTCTAAGATGGTATTAAATAAGGTTAAAGCAATGTTGGTCTGATCTTTAAGACCGGGCTCAATATTGGGTTGCCTTGCAACAGGTATAGTCATGAAGAAAAGAAACAGTCAAAGAATCAAAAGAAGAAATAGAATATATTGAATGATAATCAAGAATACAATCAACCAGAGAGATATGGAAGATCTCCCCATTATGGTCGCCAAATAAATGTTGAGGAAAAGATATGAATTTATCTTACCCAAGCATTTTTGAATCTTTCTTGGCTAAGGAACGATAGTCGGGAATATTACCCTATGTTTATAGCCTCAAAATGTATTTCACAATCCACAAGTATTAATTACAAGGGCTTAGACTGATTTTTTAAATGAAAAGATTGTTGTAAAATATGAAAAATTTATATAATTTTATGAACATATATATATTGCAGAAATTAAATGTGGAGATCAAAAGAAAAAGTAACCAAGTCACAGATTAACACAAATGAGACAGAATGGCAATCACTTTATTGCATTCCAAGAAATCAAAAGTATATTTCTCTTTACAAAAATCCCTGTGAGGACACGAACCAAGGTCAAACTTAGATATCCCCGATGAAAACCATACAGAAAGACTCTGACAAGAAGTAAAAGATGAACTTTAAAATATGGATCAACTTGCCACAGACTGCTTCCCACTTGACTCTGCATAATATCCTTTATCAGTCATGAAACTTAATTCATAAACATACAAGTATACACAGACTATCAAAGATAGATCAACACCTCTGAAACAAGCATCTGAATCATATGGTTCAGCTTTGAACCTTGTTGTCTACAATAGGACCTTGCTGTCAAAAAGAGAATTTGACCTTTAATGAACTGAAGAATGAATGAAAATTGAACTATCTCAATAAAACTCAAGAGAAAACCTTAGTATTGTTTTCTCCTTCTATGATCCCCTTGTTTTTCCTTCTCATTTGGCTTTTATGCATTCCAAATTATTTGAATTAGTTTAACTACCTAATTTAGTTAACTTAACTAATTTCAATTTAGGGGAAGTAACAATAATAATAATAATAATTAAGGGTCTTTATTAAATAATAACTAAGTAGGTGGGACCCCTTGTGACTCCTTTTAATTTAGTTATAAAAATAAACACAATTAGACAACCAATTACACATATGCCTCCTTGTAACTCCCATAACTATTTCCACAATTTGAATATTAAATATCAGAAAATTCAAGTTATATCCAAAATATGTAAATAACCACATTGTCGAAAAAATAGTTTGTTGTCCAAAACATTCTACAGTGCATTGTTGCTAGTGGGAAACCCCCCCCACTATGAGTACACTAGAGTTCAGAATGTAGGACGATCAATTAACCATTTAAAAGTCAATTGCTTCTCTAACTACCCCAAACATACCAGAACTCATACAAGAAAAGAAAAGATGAGAGGGATCGAGTAACTATACCTCTACTCTATGTCCAGTGATGATCCTCTCGTGCTTGAAAGATTCGTTGGTTGCAAACCACCTCCCAAGGTTGGCATGCATTTAAAGATAGACAAACAGAAAGCTACAAGCATGCAATTCATATAGAAATTAGAGTTAGACGTTAGAATGTCAAAACATAAACCATTAAAAGCATTCAATACACCATGATTTGGGACAAGAAAAGAACTTCTTTTATTAATAAATCAATGATTATACCTTTACAACCAAATCCGACTATTGCTCCATGAACCTGGTCGGGGATCCTCTTCACCAAGCTCCAATTGCACCTTTGTGTGGTTTCTCCTGTCAACCTTCTGATCTCTTATTGGGAAGTGAATGGGTTCCGATGGAGGAAGAAGGGATAATTGGGGAATGTTGAGGCAATTCTCACAAAAGGGATGCAATTACTTGGGGCAAGGAGGGGATGTTTAAAAGGAAGATTTTCACTGCTCTTACGAATAGATGTGGAATGAGACCCCAACACCTCCTTTTATATGACAAAAGGATGGTTATTCGGTTGGGTGATGGGCTATAGGCGGTGGATTAGTTGGGAAACTACCCAATAGCCCGTAATCTCAACAAATTTCTTGCAAATTTTTATTTTTTGGAACTTTTGCAAGTATACGTGGGTTGTAATGGTGAAACATGCGTATGTATGTGGGTTTTAGTGGTGCACCGAGTGTATGTACGCGGGGAGTATTGGTACAGGGCGCATACATCTTCAAAATTTTGGTTTTTTAGAAGAGAAATTCAGTAGTGCTTTGGAAAAAAATGCAAGTAAGAGGGCCAAAGGCCATGTATTCATGTGTAGAGAAATTTAGGTTTATAGCAGATACCCCCTAATTTGTGAGGTCAGAAGAGTATCTAATGGCCGAAATACATTACAAAATCTTCACCAATGTATGAAACGACTGTGTTGATACTGAGAGGGGGGTGAATCAGTATCCAGTACAATTTAAAAACATTTTTCAACTTATACTTACACCAT
>ML815413.1:116259-131754 GCA_009831015.1 Picea engelmannii | reverse complement strand
AATATTTATAATAGTAGGTTGGTGGCTACAAACATTTATAAAGATAATTTTTATGGTTTTCTCCGGATTGAGTTTCCATGTTAAACCTTGTGCATTATGATTTGAGTTTATATGTGATTATTGTTTCTCATCTAATGAATGATTGATGAATGGTTACATAAAGTAAAAAATATCTTATACTGATTCAACCCCCCCCTCAGTATAAGCATAAGTTCAACAATTGGTATCAAAGTAGGTTCCTTCAGAAACAATCTAATCAATGGAAGGTAGATCTCAAGAGCGTGCATGGATAGTCAGCATGCATGGATAGTAAAGAAGCTTTCTTCAAAAATAAGGGTCCATTGTTTGATGAAGAAAGCTATGCATTATGGAGTATAAGAATGCAGACTTATCTAATGGATATTGGGTTTGAAATTTGACAATAAGTTGTGAATGGTTGTTGGTTTGTTGATTTGAGTTATACCTTTAGCATGATTGACCTAGGTTCAAGTCTGCTAGGGTCGATCCAACAATGCCTCTAAAACTATCGGCCCTCCTGGTAAACCATAAGGCAATGCAACACAGAAAGTGCACTGCGTAGTCTCATCCAAGATGGTCTTAATGGGTGACTTCAATACTCAAGCTCTTGTAGTCCAGGACTGAATGGAGATCTGTGAAGTGCATGCTATGAATCTTATCTAAATATTAAAGCAATATACTATCATTCCCAATTATGCATGTAATGTAATCAAATTCATTAGCTCATTCATCCATCATTCTAACATATACTCATAGACAGTAAAATAAATACGAACATTCAATCACATAACACAATTTTTACTGTGGTTCACCCCCCTGTGCTACGTCCACAAATATCTATCTCTCTAGCTCTTTTATTATGGTAGTTCCAAAACTACAGTGTCACATGCTTTACAACTCATTCTCAGTCGGGTTGAGATATATTATGAGGTGTACTAGATAACACTAGGCTCCTCATCCTGTGATATAACACTCAATATCTACCCTTCTGGGGCCTTCTGACCCTCTATAGCTCAAAAAATTACAAAATTAGATCGGATTGCAATAGTGTTACCGACTAGCTACTTATTCCCACGCGAGTAACACTCCATAAATCAGAACTCTTTAACTCTCTCTTCACCCCCCTAAGTATCTATGTCTATACATTTTTGGCTCATCAACCATTACAATGTATTACAAAAACCCTAACCCTAGCATCGTTAGGTCTTCCATGCATGTGCGCATGCTACTCTTCCTTTCAACTGTTGCTTTCCTTCTGCATGTGTTTCTTCCCAAAATAGCCTTTCTTTTTGATTCATCCTGCTTCCAATAGGCCCCCAACACTAACATGTGGCTCGTCTTGAGCCACATAACCCTTGTGTGCTTCTTCTATCTCCCTTGTGATTGCTTGGAACTTCTCCATGATCTCAGTTGCTTTCATTTGGGCCTACGCGGTCTACTCCTTGAGTGCGTCTAGTCCCTGCACTGCAATCTCATTGTTGACCATCCTTGCGCATTCTACCTGGGTTTGTGCCATATATTTTTTGTCTTCCTCTGCCTGTGAAATGACCTTCGTTGCTCACTCCTGGAGAGGTTCCATTTGAGCTTGACGCTCCTTTATCTGTGTTTGCATAGCTATGAGTTCTTCCTGCAGTTTTTTCATGTCCTGCGCTCCTTTAACGCTCTTTATGATTGACATTGTCTTTTGCCTCTGCTTGAGGTCCTCGATAGATGCACTTATCCTTTTTCCTTCCTAGTCCCACTACTGGACCTACAGATCCTCTTCTAGCTTCATCCAGAGCTATGATTCTTTCTCAAAGAAGTCGGCCACCATGTAGACTTGTCACTCTATCTCCTTTAGCTTCATTTTTGCCTCCTGTTTTCTTTTCTCCTTCACCTTTGGTGGAGTAGTAGGTGTTAGTTTCTCCCAAAGATGCTCAATCTCTTGTTGGTATTAATCGATTGTCTGCACAATCTGATCAATATTATATGTCACTGTGAGTTCAGTCGTCTACACGTTCTTTAGGATTTTCTCGTAAGCTACAACCACTTTCTTCTCCAGCCCATTCATGCGGTCCTTCTTTTCTTTGGTCTCAATCTTAGCCTTCTCGAGTATCAATTCCATATCATCTCTATTGTCCTTTTTCTACTGCAATTCCATTGTATTTATGTGTGCACAAGACTATACCTCATGTGTAACATTGACTTGCAGTTTGTACAAGGCCTTGGTTGGTATCCACGTCAATATCAACTGTAGTTGAGCCAAGTCCTTTAGGGGTGTCTTCCCCATGATTTCATCCATTCGTAGCATGCTGGGTGTGACGTGAAATGTTGAGCTCGACTGGGTTGTCATATGGATCCTGTTCTGCTCACTTGATCCAACTTCACCTCTTATCTGAGATCTTAATGGGGTCATTTATACACTGCTATAGGTTTCTTGCGCTTCCCTAAACTGCCTGAGGAGCTGTCGTATGTGTGACAACTCTTCTTCTATTCTATCCCTTTGGCACACAACATTCTCAAAATCCTCGACTGTGCAATCCTGGATCATTTGGGCCACCATGTCCACATCATCCTTAGTAATTGTGTATTCTGGGGGTGTTCTGTGTGCCTTCACCTTCTTGTGCGCACCCCTCGTTTGGATGATTGGCCTCTTTCTACTATCCCTGTGTTGCCTCAGCTTGTTTCTACTATACCTGGGGCGCCTGTGTGTTGTTCTTGTTCCCTTTATGGGTGTCTGTCTTGGATGTCCCCCTTTTTTCTTTTGTTCCTTGTTCTGACCTGTACTTGATTTCATGGGCACTGTTACTTCCTTGAGATTCTTGGGCACTGTTACTTCCTCAGGCTATGTTTGTTCCTATCTTACCTCCTCCTCCTCCTCTATCTCTGTGGGTACTTCTCGAATGAGGAATGGAATCCTCCAATCATCTTCCCAATCCTTAATGGCCATCTCGATATACGCCTGCGTGATGTAGTACCACAGTTGTAGCCATTGATTATTGGGATCTTTCCGTGCCTGGATCCACATTGCATGTCAAGTAGCTTTGAAGTTGGCTATGCCTTGATACTGTGTGATTTCTTCTGGTGTTACCCTCCAAGTGTTGGCGATGGTGTCATGTATTTCACGGAGATAACCTTCGAATACAACTTCATTCTCTTTTCTGTTATTGGAGTCTGAAGCGGCCTCGAGCGATAAGTATCGTGCTCCATGGAAGGGAGTGGGCCTAGTGGCAAAAAATGAATACTTTGGATCCTTCCATCCGATCACAACTATTAGGATGAGTAGCCATGAATAATGAAATTATGTCCCCAGATCCTGTGCATCCTTCCAGTCGTCTAGGAACAGATTCAACAAATAAGGGGCCCAACTAAGTGTGGTGCCCTCGGCACATTGTGATACAGTTGCAACAACCCCGATCAAGACTTCCTCCTTGCGACATTTCCTGAGTAATTTGCATGCCATAATTTTTGTGGCCATTCTTGTCGTGCCTTCACTAATATTCTAGATGATGATTCCACATGACCCCCTTTCGGTGCCGTATTTCTTCTTCATCTCCTCAGCCAATGATTTCTCCTTTGTTTTGTCATCCAATAACTGTGCGGGATCCTCACCCCGTGATGACAAACCTCTGTTGCATGCGATGAGATATACGTTTATGGAGATGAGCTAATCTAGCCATAGGTGTCCTCCATGTGTAACTTCCATCAGCTGCTTAATGCAGTTGTTTGAGTACTGGCCTCTCCCAAAGTGTGGTAGGTCCAACAGACCTAGAATCCTAGTTTTAACTAGTCCTTCTGCCCACTGGACTGGTTGATTAATTGGTTCACCAAAGAGTCCTATACCCACAGTTTGTAGGTAGACTCGCTTGGCGAACTCTCGAAAGTTGTCCATGTCCATTAAATCATGGTCTCATTACCTCAATTTATCGATGTGGCCTAACAAATTTTCTCGTACACGTACTCCTTCCTGAATGTACAACAAGACAATGGCTGCAGAGGGTTTCCTGTGCGTTGACCTAGGTATTGTCTCCTTTCCCTTTCGCTGTGGTGTCTGACTCGACGTTCTAACCTCCATTATTCCTTCTTAGACATACTCCTCTGGTCGGTCAGTGACATCTTCCATTGCTCCCTCTTGTATCTATTATGACATGGTTGTTTGTGATATTTCTGGCGTGGTCATTTATTCCTGATTTGGAGTTGTCCCATTGACTCTCGGGGACTCTATAGGGTTTTTGGGTTGCACTTGGTTGTCTACGTCCTCATCCTGTTGGCCTTGTCCCTCTTCTGGTATATCAATGTCCATAGTTGTTGGTGTCATATCCTAGGTTTCCTCCACAATGGGTGTGGGGATTCCTGGTGTTGTATCCGACGATGAAATTTCATCCACATTGATGACTTCTAGGGGCTGGGATGGTTATTGTTCACTTACCTGTGGTTATGATTGTGTTCTGGTACTACTTCGGGGTTGTATGGCAGTTTGGATCAGTTCTCCCTGTTTGGGTGGTGCCATGGTGGTAAAGTTTTCGCTCACCGAGCTTAGTGGCCTCTGCAACCTCTATAACCTACAATATCTGCTTCATATGCTCTATCACTCTGTGCTTTCTTCGATTACACAATAAATTTTCCACTCCCGCGTGCTTGCTTTATATCGGTGCCGTGTAAATCTTGTCAGAGATGTTACTGTGATTATGCTTTAATTGAACCATCGGTTCCCTTGTAATTTCCATTGATTTCCCTTGCCGTCCCCAGTTGGTGTGGTTAATGCGACATCCTATCAATCGTTTCTGGCATTCAATTCAGATAACCGTCGTCAATTGAAGCTTCTTTTTCTATATCCTCCTTTCTCGCTTGTTTCCGCTTTGTAGTGACTATTGGCCTTGTCTCCATTGGTCAAGCATTGTCGAGTGTGCATGCTACTTCTACTTTTGATGGATTATGCCTCTGTTCTTACCTTTTAATGTCCTACACTATATCTTCTTCTTCTTCTTGTTTTTTTTTTTTTTTTTATTGCGCGGTGACTTTCAAGTTGCGGGTGGTTGATTGTACTTGTATAGCTTCAATTAGATCCCATTGATCATCCCTCTGAGTTCTGTGTCACCTAAGTCCTTCAATTGTACATCTCCCCCATTTGTGATAGTTTTTACTTCGTATGGTCCTAACCAGTGAATTCTGAGTTTTCCTGGGTGTCGAAGGGATTTACTGTCATACATCAACACTATGTCTCCTTCCTTGAAATTTTTCCTCTTGATATGTCTGTCATGCCAAGATTTGTCCCTTGATTTCTGAATTTGTTGGTGGAATCCTACTAGGATCCTATCTTCCTCCATGATCATCAATTGATTTAGCCTATCTTGTACTGCACCTCATTCTGTCATGTTCGTAATTGATGCTACACGCAGACTGGATACCAAAAATTCTAGTGGCACCACTGCTTCTTGTCCATATACCAATTTGAATGGCGTGTGTCCTGTCAACTTATTTCATGTGGTCCTGTATGCCCAAAATACTGCTAGTATTTTTAGATCCCAATCATCCCTATTAACATTATAGATCTTCGTTAGTGTATTTTCAAGATTTTTGTTAAAGGATTCTATTGTTTTGTTTTCTTGTGGATGATATGGTGTACTCTTTTGATGATGGACTTCAAATTATTTAGTCATAGCCTTAATAGTATTGTTTATGAAGTGATTTCCTTGGTCACTCAAAAAATCCTTGGGAAACCAAATATAGTGATCACTTTCTCGAATAGAAAGTATGTTGTTGTCTCTAGGATGCAATCTTTGACTAGTGTTGCTTCTGCTCATATTGTCAGGTATTCTGTCGCGGTGATGATGTACCTTTCTCCGGTCTTTTTGGCTGGTGGGTTAATTGTTCCCACAAAATTTATTTCCCATTTATCGAACACCTGCAAAGTTACTTGTGGTTGTAGGGGCCCCTCACCCCTTCGATTAAGTTTACTAACCCTATGACATACATCGCATTTCTTGCAGTATTATTTTGAGTCTCTGTGAATGGGTGACCACCATAGTCTTGCACACAATACCTTCTATGTGGTAGCTTTGCCTGCGTAATTTCCTCCTTCTATTCCCTCATGGGCTTTTGCTAAGATCCTTTGTCTTTCATGTTCTAACACACATCTTCTCAAGATGCTATCTGCGCCCATTTTGTATAAGTGTCTTGAAATCAGCTGATAGTCTGCAACCTGGTCTACTAAGTTCTTCTTCTACGCGGTGTTATATTCCTATGGTGCAGTCCCTGTACTCAAGTACTGGATAATTTCTACAAAGTATTCATCGGCGATCTGGACTAAAAATAACTATGAGTCCAGAAAGTTGTCCTCTAAATTTGTAGGTTCCTCCCCGTTTGTGACCCTTGACAGGTGATCAGGTCCTATGTTCAGGTTCCTTGGCTTGAGTATTACTTCAAAATCAAATTCTTGAAACAACAGTAGCCATTTGAAAATTCTCCCCCCTAGCATTGGCTTGTTGACTAGGTATTTGAGGATTGAATGGTTTGTGAACATCTTGAAATGTTTCCCCAATAAGTAGTTTTTGAACTTCTTAAGCACGTAGACCATAACTAGGCCTTTCCTCTCTGTAGTGTTGTAGTTTTGTTCCGATTCTGATAGTTTTCTGCTAGAAAATGATATAGGGTGATCCAATTCTCTTGCTCTTGGTTGAGCCAGAATAGCTCCAAGTGTTATGACCGATGCATCTATGTGTACGTGAAATGTCTTCTCCCAATCCGGGAATACTAGTATTGGTGCGGTTACCATCTTTTCTTTTAGCGTATCTAGACCATGTTGATAATCCTCATTCCATTGGAACTTTGTATCTTTCCTTAATAGTATCTCCATTGGCGCGGTGATCTGTGCGTACCCTTTTATAAATTTTTTGTAGTATCTTTTGTGTCCCAATGTCACCCTTAGTCGACTAACTGTTTTTGGTGGTGGAAAGTTAATGATTACAACAATTTTGGCAGGATCTACTAGTAAACCTTGCTTGCATACTATATGGCCCAATAGTATCCCAAACGGTGTTCTGAATATGCACTTCTTGATGTTTAATGATATTTGGCATTGTCTGCATATTTCTAACATCAATCGCAACACCTCTACATGATCCTTCAACAGGTTGTACACTGTCCAATCATCCAAATATACTTCTAGAAACTGATGGATGAATTCTTTGAAAGCAGCAATGATTACTATGGAGAAAATTACTGGTGCATTTTTCAGTCCAAAAGGCATGACTATGTACTGGTAGGATCCCCATTTTGTAGAAAAAGTGGTGTTGTATCTGTCTTCTGGTGCTATCTTGATCTGATGTTATCCTCAAAATCCGTCGGTGAATGAATAAAATTCTTGTCCTCCTACGTTCTCCAACACCTCATCCGTGAATGGTGTAGGGAATGGGTCATGTAGGAACACATCATTCAACTTCCTCAAGTTGACACATATTCTTATCCCGCCTTGTTTTTTCTCCTGAACTACCATCGAGCTTTGTTGACGGGTGAAATTGACCGTCCGTCAACAGGGAGAGTGGAACCGGTCCGGGGTTGTCTAAATAACCCAAGCCGTTTGGAATGGACCACCCTGAAGAGTTTAACGGCTCCATTGGCCGCTCTAAGGTCTCCTAAGAAAACCAAAGAGAGAAATGATCTGAGCTAAGTAATCTAAACTAAGGAAACTAGAAACTAATAAAACAAACTAAAACAAACTAACTAACTAAATAAAAGAAATCAAACTAAAATAAAGGAAACTAGAAACTAATAAAACAAAGATAATTATACTAATATAAACTTATTCTAACTATTCTATCTACAAACTACAAATTACTCTTATAATAACTCAAATCAACTATCTAATTATCAATTTAATTACAGTTTATTCAAAAATATACATTACATACAATCTACAGATTTGAATAAACCTGTGAAACTGATTTGCTTGTTGTCCCAAGATAACGAAGATAAATCTTTTTTAATTTTATGATTTATGAATAAGAAAGTAAACTAACTGAAATTAAAACAATTTAAAATTATATCTAGATTAAACTACTTAATAAAAGCAGTGAACTAAATACTAATTGACCTGGAAACGCTCCAAGTCTGCCCTGTGCAAGATGACTTCTAAGCTGGTTGGGGGAGGGAAACTCACACCAGTTGATCCGTATGCTTCTCGTAAATGATCAGCTATGCTGCTTCTTGAGGTATGTTACAGGACAAACAAGACATAAAAGAATATCATAACAATTTTTTTATTATAAATTCCTGCAAAAGGGGAAACCTATTATGCAGCAAACTTATATATTACAGTTCGATTTATGAAGAAGACAAAGCTATGATTCACAAATTGAACTAACAACTGTTATGTCTTTTATCTATTTGGAAGAAACAAGATATGGATAACAGAAATAAAATTATATCATTTGCATTTGATTTAGGTAGCTAAAGCAATACTAAACCATAAACAAGCTGATATACAAAACATGGAACAAAGTGTCGATATATTGAAAAGCGAAAGCTATGACAAAACACCAATTCTGCTCCAGTTTGATTCAAAATTCTATATCCTTGTTCTCCCACAACTGAGGATGATCGGTTATTACAAAACCATAGGTTTATATAGGTTTTTCACAAGGTAAAACATCCTTGTGAATAATAGTAAATAGTTTTACACAATCTGGGAATTATCCCAAAATCCCTTAAACTAAGTAACTAAAAATGCAAGTAAAATCCTTAAGATATCTTCCAACTGCTCCTCATATCCATTGCCAATTCGAATTTTCCTGTAATAGACACAAAAAATCAAGTTAGAGGAGTATTTTATTAAGAAAACAATAAAAAAATGACTCTAAAGACGTAGCTATAGAATCTTTGATTCTGTAGCTGGTCTAGAAAAGTAAACATGACTAGATATACATCAAATCAAATCGAATCCAATCATATTTTAATAATCAAGTGATTCAATAAAAATAATCCTTTAAATCAAACCAAATCGAACAGAATACAATCGAGACAGAGTAGAGATGCTCCGTTTTTCCAATTAACATAAAATCGTATCATATCTTAACAAGACTGTTCAATGAAAAACCAAATCGTATGAGATACAAACCATCATTATCGATTAGCATAAGATTCATATCATTGCCAATATAGAAAGCCATTACGATTTCATGCATCACTGTATCCATAGAATCCAACCACAGTTCTCATTCGCTGTGTTTCAGGTAATTCACAGGTAAATTCGTAACTGTAATTGACTAATTATAATCACAACAGCAGATTGATATCATTCAGTTAAAAGCACGATATATAAGTTGCTCTCAATGTAATCGGATGAAGTCATACTCCACAAATATCGACTCAACAGTCTTCATGTTTGATCACCTCATAGTCGACAGACATGGTTTTGACAGAGTCAACAAACCAGGGATATAACTGAATTTAATTATGGACACAAATCGTAAGATTTGATACGATCAATCCATCCCTGTAATCTCAGTCGAATAATACATTTGTTACCATCGAAATACAGTTCACATCGTAACAACTATTATTGTTATCCATTCGAAATTTGAGTATGTAACAAATGATATACGAATTGGTCCTAACATAGAAAATATAATCATCATAGCTAACCAATTTGCCCATCAAATTGCACAAGACGTAACCAAATCGAACAGAGATATCGTTTATATTTCAACAATAAAAAAGATATCAAATAACAAAATATTCAAATCAAATCATGATCAATCAAACTAAATCCAATCAAAACCAATCCAGAAATCAATAATCAAAACTGATAAACAATAAATGCATGACAGAGCAAGTCAACAATGTATACAGAGCTTATGATCATGCCATATAAAAGAGTGAAAGTTATACCATTACAGTTGCTGAGGCTATGTCAATTTTGAATTGGAAATTGCTGTAGCAGATTCAACATTTTTGAACAGGATCGAACCCGTAGTTCGTTGTTTCTTGTCATTGGGTTGTTCTCTTACATTCCGACCAGTGAGCTTAGCCACTTGGTTTTCCAAATCACGAATTTTGGATTGCAATTTTGGGATATCCAAGTAGTATCTTTCTAACCACAACCCACATTGGTCGCAAGGTGGTGCAACAGTCTGAACAGAAGGGGGTTTTGATGATTCCCCGAGGGTTTCATGAGGTGGTTCGATACCAGGAAAATCAGGGTTATCCCGCAGACAAGGAGGCAAGTTGTCAACGAAATCATAAGGAGGTTTGTCACAGAAGCCCTCTTCGGCGAGAAAACGTTCAATGCTTGAATCAGAGTCCTCGCTGACCACGATAGGCTCTGTTTTGGCAGGAGGCTTAGATTTATTTCTCTCCATACGAGAGATCAACCTTGCATTTTCTTGCTTCTAGTATTAGCACCAGTCTTCGCTCTAGTCTTTGTGGTTGTAGGCTTAGCAACTTCGGTCTGTTTAGTCACAACCATAGATGAATTCGTAGGTGACTCGGGCTTAGGTTTGGGTAACAAAACACTAAAAGGCACAGGGACAGGTTTTCTCTCGGTCACCATAGGCTTATCCACCTGTGGAGGGTTAGACTCTTCAAAGCCATTACGGCTGAGAAACTCATGCCAAGAATCGTGACGTAACCTCAATTCATGAACCAAAATCATTTTAATCAACTCCACATGGAAGAGGCTAGTGTCATCCTGGATGCGTTTGTAACGCTTGGCCATCTTAAACAAGCTTCGGTGCAGATAGTGAGGCAAACTTAGTTCGAATCCCATAAAAATCATTAATAAACGCAAGTGAAACAAGAAAACAAACCCGTACCTGCCTTCACAAGTAATGAATTGTTTAATAATCATTAGGAGATCATACCAGCGGGGTTTCAACATCTTTGTAGGCAAACCTCTGTCGCATGAGCTGACTGTGCGAGACCGAAATAACAACGTCCATGGGACATTGTCAACCTTGTAGCTTTTCGACCATTTTTGTCCCTTGACAGGCAGGCTAGTTGCCAGGCTGAGAAACTGTTCAGTGATTTCAAGCTGGACATCTCCAACTATGGCTCGGCAACCATCGAATGACAATGCAAATTGCTGAGCCATAGTGAGGTTATAAACGTCGAATTTCCTTATAAATGGAAGCTACCCAAACTCTTCTAAATCGCTATATGCACCATCAAAAGTCAACAACGCATGGCACCCATTGGGCTCGGCCCTCACAAAAGGAGCCATGGCTTCTGTACATGGTAGGGTTTGAGCTAAACGAAACAATGCACAGCGTGAAAATGAGAGGGTTCAACAGCTTGAATGCTCGAAGAGACCGGAAGTAACTCCATGCGTGCGAAGGTGGTGGGATTACCACCGCCACGCATTGTATTAATTGCTGAGTACAATGTTGTTATAATCATAATCACCCAAACCATACGTATCAGCCAGCAAATCGGTGAATCATCACACCAACGTGCCATTCATCCACATCTGAACCAGCACGATAGGTGATAATCATGTGCCAAGTGTTAAGTTTAACCAACATGAAATCCAACGACATGTCGTGTGAATTCAATGTTTCAAACCAATGTTAATCAAAACATATCAATACATAGTTTGAAACTATTGCTCGTCCGATGCAATATCAATTTTCCAAACAATATACCAAGCATCGATTTAAAATTAAAACCCAAAAGATTTCATCAACGCGCCCTCAAACCATTGTTATTTGACCTTATAAACTTGCCAATGTATTCGTTGCATATTCAAATGTTTACATTCCAAAGTTTTAGAACAATGCAATCAAGAATTTCTCATATAATAAACGAGTCATGAGCCCATAGCAATAAGAATAAAAACATATAAGAGCAAATCCATCATAACCTTTATAAGATCAGAATAAGACCAGTAAATCTTCATGCTTACAGGCTTAGCAATCAAACAAATCAAATGCGCAATCAAGGTAAGGACACGAGTTTGAAAAATCTTTTGCAGTTATGCGATCAACCAATGGTCAAGTGTTTTTTGTAAAAATCAATAAAGGATGACTACAGTCCAAACGATGAAAAAGGTATTTTCACACTTTCAGTTGTGAAAATTGAATCGAAATCAAATTGTAATTGTCGCAAAAAATGAAACAAATGTCTAGTAGCACAATGCGACAATGATTTGTCGTAATCAGATAAGGGGTGTAGGCAGCTTTTTTGAGAGCGATCAAAAAATAAAATGAGTTGGATGCCAACAATGGCGACACGCTAGGCGAAGCAGTTATCTCTGTCGAAAGAAATGATTTTAGATCAGGACAACAAAGAAAAATTCGACTTGAAACAACAAACAAAAGAATCGTACTTAACATCATCATCAACTATCTTTTCCAATGGTGTTTAAAAGATGCAAACCGATAACAGTCTTAAAGATCAGCAAGTCATGATTTTTATGATGGAATCTTCAATACTGTTGGCATGGCCACTGCTGCCAGCAGGCGTCCATAGCCTCGACAGGGTTTCCATTTAACCCACTCGGACGTCTTTATCCTGTCAAGAAGCTCTAGATTAGAATAACAGACTTTTTAAAAGAGGTTTCTTATAATTTTAAATATTTTCATTTACCCGACATTGCTTCGCTGCGAGCAGGCCTGTTCAGTACCCTGACGAAGTTGTCTTGGCGCCATGCTTGCATTGCCCCGCTGCCAGCGGACCTGTTCAGTATCCCGGCGGATTTACAAACACTTCCCACAACTCTTATTAATATTTTATTTTGTTTTACTTCTATAGATGGCTGAGTGGGGTGACGCTGAAAAATCTTGATATTTTCTCATTATTTTTCAGACCTCATCAATTTTTTTATTTTATTTATACTGTCCTTGATTCAGCTCCAGAAATGTTTTATTTCTAAAACAACTTACTTTGACAGGGAGACATCCTTTTGAGTCATTCCTTTACGGAAAAGGGACAGCGTAAAAAGATAAAGATAATCACGATGAACTTCACTTAGAGATTGAAATTAGTAAACTTCTTTCAAACAACATTTTCCAATATCATTCTCAGAAATATATATCATTGATGTATGTACAATCTTCCAGAAGTTATTTCAGCGAAGAGATTTTTCTATGGTCTATGTTTGAATGGCTCAGTGTACAAGCATGCATATGTTTTGAAAACTCACAAAAAACACCAAACTGATTAATCAAATCAAAACCAAAGAATGACAACAAAAGAAAAAATAAAAACAAAAGGAAATATTTACATAATATACAAAGGTAAAAAATCAGGCAAAGTATCTTTTCAGGGCTTGGCCATTCACCAGGTAGGTGTCAAGCTGCCCTTCAAGACTCTGCAAGCGAAACGAACTAGGACCCAACTTTTCAGCAATCAGAAATGGCCCAAGCCACAGATTTTGAAATTTAGTGTGTTCACCCTTCCCTTCATGTGGTTTGTCCCACTTTAGAACGAGGTCGCCTACTTCAAAATTTCTATCGGAAGCAGAACTAGAATCGAACCAACTTTTAATCAGTTGTTGATGTTGGTTTAGCTTATGCTTGGCTTGGGTTCTTACTTCTTCTAGCTTCATCAGAGCGTTAATACGGATTTCTAAAGGGGGACATTCTTCTTATTGAACTTTTTGTGACAATTGGAGCAAAGGAAGAAGAATGTGAGGTGGCAGAATGGCTTCTCTGCCATAAACAAGGAAAAATGGAGAGTTACCTATAGCGGCTTTGGGTGTTACCCTATCAGCCCACAATGCATTAAGTAGTGCGTTGTGCCAGTTCTTGTGATTTTCAGCCACAGTTCTCTTGATAATCTTGATCAAGTTCTTGTTGGTTGATTCTGCTAAGCCATTACCCTGGGGGTAGTAACTAGCAGAATACTTAAGCTTTATTCCTCTTTCTAAGGAAAACTCACTCATCTCAAGAGAGGAAAAGTATGAAGCATTATAAAAAACTAGACAATAAGGGATGCCAAAACGAGTAATGATATTCGAGTTCAGAAAAGCGATCACCTGACTTGTGTTAACCGTTTTTAGTGCGGAGGCTTCAGACCATCGAGTAAATTAATCAGTGGCTGTCACAATATACTTGTGTTGTTGTGAGGATGGAGGGTTAATAGGAAAAATGATATCAAGGCCCCATTGCTGGAAAGGAGAATCGACTGTGACGGGTTGCAAAGGGAAGGCTGGTTTTTGCAAACACCCTGATGCTTTTTGACAAATAATACATTTCCATCTAAGGCATGGGCGTCTCTAAAAAGTGTTGGCCAGTAGTAACTGGCTCTTAGGACTTTATACGCAGTGGTGTCGCCACTGAAGTGACCACCAGCTTCTCCTGCATGCAACTCAAGCAAGACTCTTTCTGCTTCGTCTTTTTCAAGACAACGCATCAGTACGCCATCAAAATTTTGACGAAACAGTATACCGTTGACTAGATGAAAGGAGGCAGACTTTAGTCTCAAAGATATTCTCTTGGCAGGGTCAAGGTGATGAGGTGCTGATCCATGTTGAAGGCAGTGTCTAATATCGTCGTACCAGGGGCTCGCGAAGTTTTGTGTGCAACCGATCATATTATGATCGTGTTGTTCTAGGTCTGACGTGTCACTGACTTCTTGTTGTTCAGTTTCTGAATCGACAACCAATTTACATAACCCTTGGCCTCTCACGATCTGCGCTGGGGTGATCTCTAGGTCATACTCCTACAAAGAGGTGACCCATTTGGCTCTTTTCTCTCCTAACTCCTTTTGCACTAACAAGTTCCTAACGGTAGGGTAGGGGACAATGATCTTCGTCCTTGACTTCAAAAGATATGACCGGAAATGCTTAACTTCCTTGAAGACAACGTAGGCTTGCCGATCAACCACTGGGTAGTTAAGTTCAGCACCTTTGAAAGCAGAACTCATAAAGGCGATGGGTACTTCGTTGTTTTCAGAGTTCTTTTGAGTAAGGACCGCGGCATAGGAACGATCGGAGGCGAAAGTATAAAGTGTGAAGTCTTGAGAGAAATCGGGGCTCATGAGAGACGGAGCGTCGATTATGGCCTTCTTTATATCGTTGAAAGCTTGGTTTTCAGTGGGTCCCCAGTGATAATGGGTGTCCTTCTTAATCAGGTTTTGGAGAGGTCTGACCATTTCGGAGAAACTGGGGACAAATATTCTCACGAAATTGATCTGGCCTAGGAAGGAATGCATGGATTTCTTGGAGGTCGGTGGGGGAAGTTTGGCAATGACCCGGGTCCTCTCGGGGTCAATAATCATTCCATCACTAGACACAATGAATCCTAGTAATTTACCCTGTTCTACTGCAAAGATGGACTTCTTGGGGTTCAAGGAGATGCCGTATTTACGACATCGTAGCAGAACAACTCGGAGGTGAGCTAGATGATCGTCTTTGTTTTTAGAGTAAATGGTCACATCATCTAGGTAGACTACTACGGAGTGATTGATCAAGCCTCTAAAAGAAATATCCATTGCTCTCTGAAAGGTAGCGCCGGCGTTAATCAATCCAAAGGGCATTTTGCGATAAGCATAAGTGCCCCA
>ML815413.1:90851-111215 GCA_009831015.1 Picea engelmannii | reverse complement strand
ATGCTTCTCGTAAACGATTAGCTATGCTGCTTCTTGAAGTATGTTACAGGACAAACAAGACATAAAAGAATATCATAACAATTTTCTGATTATAAATTCCTGCAAAAGGGGAAACCTATTATGCAGCAAACTTATATATTACAGTTCGGTTTATGAAGAAGACAAAGCTATGATTCACAAATTGAACTAACAACTGTTATGTCTTTTATCTATTTGGAAGAAACAAGATATGGATAACAATAATATTATATCATTTTCATTTGATTTAGATAGCTAAAGCAATACCAAACCATAGACAAGCTGATATACAAAACATGGAACAATGTGTCGATATATTGAAAAGCAAAAGCTATGACAAAACACCAATTCTGCTCCAGTTTGAATCAGAACTCCATATCCTTGTTCTCCCCAACTGAGGATGATCGATTATTACAAAACCATAGGTTTATATAGGTTTTTCACAAGGTAAAACATCCTTGTGAATAATAGTAAATAGTTTTACACAATCTGGGAATTATCCCAAAATCCCTTAAACTAAGTAACTAAAAATGCAAGTAAAATCCTTAAGATATCTTCCAACTGCTCCTCATATCCATTGCCAATTCTAATTTGCCTGTAATAGACACAAAAAATCAAGTTAGAGGAGTATTTTATTAAGAAAACAATAAAAAAATGACTCTAAAGACCTAGCTACAGAATCTTTGATTCTGTAGCTGGTCTAGAATAGTAAACATGACCAGATATACATCAAATCAAATCGAATCCAATCATCTTTTAATAATCAAGTGATTCAATAAAAATAATCCTTTAAATCAAACCAAATCGAACAGAATACAATCGGGACAGAGTAGAGATGCTCTGTTTTTCCAATTAACATAAAATCGTATCATATCTTAACAAGACTGTTCAATGACAAACCAAATCGTATGAGATACAAACCATCATTATCGATTAGCATAAGATTCATATCATTGCCAATATAGAAAGCCATTACGATTTCATGCATCACTGTATCCATAGAATCCAACCACTGTTCTCATTCGCTGCGTTTCAGGTAATTCACAGGTAAATTTGTAACTGTAATTGACTAATTATAATCACAATAGCAGATTGATATCATTCAGTTAAAAGCACGATATATAAATTGATCCCAATGTAATCGGATGAAGTCATACTCCACAAATATCGACTCAACATTCTTCATGTTTGATCACCTCATAGTCGACAGACAGGGTTTTGACAGAGTCAACAAACCAGGCATATAACTGAATTTAATTATAGACACAAATCGTAAGATTTGATACGATCAATCCATCCCTGTAATCTCAATCGAATAATACATTTGTTACCATCGAAATATAGTTCACATCGTAACAACTATTATTGTTATCCATTCGAAATTTGATTATGTAACAAATGATATACGAATTGGTCCTAACATAGAAAATATAATCAGCATAGCTAACCAATTTGCCCATCAAATTGCACAAGACGTAACCAAATCGAACATAGATATCGTTTATATTTCAACAATAGAAAAGATATCAAATAACAGAATATTCAAATCAAATCATGATCAATCAAACTAAATCCAATAAAAAACAATCCAGAAATCAATAATCAAAACTGATAAACAACAAATGCATGACAGAGCAGGTCAACAATGTATACAGAGCTTATGATCATGCCATATAAAAGAGTGAAAGTTATACCATTATAGTTGTTGAGGCTATGCCAATTTTGAATTGACAATTGCTGTAGCAGATTCAACATTTTTGAACAGGATCGAACCCGTAATTCGTTGTTTCTTGTCGTTGGGTTGTTCTCTTGCATTTCGACCAGTGAGCTTAGCCACTTGGTTTTCCAAATCGCGAATTTTGGATTGCAATTTTGGGATATCCAAGTAGTATCTTTCTAACCACAACCCACATTGGTCGCAAGGTGGTGCAACAGTCTAAACAGAAGGGGGTTTTGATGATTCCCCGAGGGTTTCATGAGGTGGTTCGATACCAGGAAAATCAGGGTTATCCCGCAGACAAGGAGGCAAGTTCTCAACGAAATCATAAGGAGGTTTGTCACAGAAGCCCTCTTCAGCGAGAAAACGTTCAATGCTTGAATCAGAGTCCTCGCTGACCACGATAGGCTCTGTTTTGGCAGGAGGCTTAGATTTATTTCTCTCCATGCGAGAGATCAACCTTGCATTTTTCTTGCTTCTAGTATTAGCACCAGTCTTCGCTCTAGTCTTTGTGGTTGTAGGCTTAGCAACTTTGGTCTGTTTAGTCACAACCATAGATGAATTCGTAGGTGACTCAGGCTTAGGTTTGGATAACAAAACACTAAAAGGCATAGGGATAGGTTTGCTCTCGGTCACCATAGGATTATCCACCTGTGGAGGGTTAGACTCTTTAAAGTCATTACGGCTGAGAAACTCATGCCAAGAATCGCGACGTAACCCCAATTCATGAACCAAAATCATTTTAATCAACCCCACATGGAAGAGGCTAGTGTCAGCCTGGCTGCGTTTGTAACGCTTGGCCATCTTAAACAAGCTTCGGTGCCGATAGTGAGACAAACTTAGTTCGAATCCCATAAAAATCATTAATAAACGCAAGTGAAACAGGAAAACAAACCCGTACCTGCCTTCACAAGTAACGAATTGTTTAATAATCATTAGGAGATCATACCAGCGGGGTTTCAACATCTTTGCAGGAAAACCTCTGTTGCATGAGTTGACTGTGCGAGACCGAAATAACAACGTCCATGGGACATTGTCAACCTTGTAGCTTTTCGACCATTTTTGTCCCTTGACAGGCAGGCTAGTTGCCARRCTGAGAAACTGTTCAGTGATTTCAAGCTGGACATCTCCAACTTTGGCTCGGMAGCCATCGAATGACAAWGCAAATTGYCGAGCCAYAGTGAGGTTATAACCATCRAATTTCCTTATAAATGGAAGCCAMCCAAACTCTTYTAAATYGCTATAYGCACCATCAAAAGTCAACAACGCCTGGCACCCRTTGGGCTCGACCCTCACAACAKGARCCATGGCTTCTGTACATGGTAGGGTTTGAGCTAAACGAAACAATGCACAGAGTGAAAATGAGAGGGTTCAACAGCTTGAATGCTCGAAGAGACCGAAAATAACTCCATGCGTGCGAAGGTGGTGGGATTACCACCGCCACGCATTGTATTAATTGCTGAGTATAGTGTTGTTATAATCATAATCACCCAAACCATACGTATCGGCCAACAAATCGGTGAATCATCACACCAACGTGCCATTCATCCGAATCTGAACCAGCACGATAGGTGATAATCATGCGCCAAGTGTTAAGTTTAACCAGCATGAAATCCAACGACCTGTCGTGTGAATTCAATGTTTCAAACCAATGTTAATCAAAACATATCAATACATAGTTTGAAACTATTGCTCGTCCGATGCAATATCAATTTTCCAAACAATATACCAAGCATCGATTTAAAATTAAAACCCAAAAGATTTCATCAACGCGCCCTCAAACCATTGTTATTTGACCTTATAAACTTGCCAATGTATTCGTTGCATATTCAAATGTTTACATTCCAAAGTTTTAGAACAATGCAATCAAGAATTTCTCATATAATAAACGAGTCATGAGCCCATAGCAATAAGAATAAAAACATATAAGAGCAAATCCATCATAACCTTTATAAGATCAGAATAAGACCAGTAAATCTTCATGCTTACAGGCTTAGCAATCAAACAAATCAAATGCGCAATCAAGGTAAGGACACGAGTTTGAAAAATCTTTTGCAGTTATGCGATCAACCAATGGTCAAGTGTTTTTTGTAAAAATCAATAAAGGATGACTACAGTCCAAACGATGAAAAAGGTATTTTCACACTTTCAGTTGTGAAAATTGAATCGAAATCAAATTGTAATTGTCGCAAAAAATGAAACAAATGTCTAGTAGCACAATGCGACAATGATTTGTCGTAATCAGATAAGGGGTGTAGGCAGCTTTTTTGAGAGCGATAAAAAAAAAATGAGTTGGCTGCCAACAAGCTTATCCATTCTTATTCTTCCACAGGTTCTATGATTCCTGCTTTGAGCATCCTATCGATCTCAGCTTTGAATTTTTTCTTATATATTGGATTTAGTCTGTAAGGTCATTGTATGATCGATCTTGCCTCAACTCTGAGTGGTATCTTCATTTCACCTAGCTCTCCTACTATGCCCTTCATTTCTGTGAACGTTGTGGGGAACAGGTCATTGTACTCATGCAGTAACTCTGTTATGATTTCCACAGTTTGCTTATCCCAGTAGTTTCCAATGCTGGCCATTTTGGGATTCTCATATGTCCCAATGATGACTTTATTTACCTTAATTGGAGCAACAATTACTTCTGATTCTAGAGGTGGACCTTCCACTTTTCTTTTTCCTTCATCTTCCTCAATCTGAATATCGCGCAAATCGTTTTCATCTGGTACTTGTTCCTGCACATGGTAGCATGACAATAGTTCTTTCACTGTTTATCTGTTCTGTTGTTGTTCCTCTGTTATGAGTTTGAATTTATGGTTCCTTAATGAATATCACCCCTCTTATTTTTTTAAGTGTTGTATCTATGTTGGGGTTCTCATGTTCAAATGAGAAAGTGACTCTAAAGTTCTTTCGTAGTATTGTCCATCTCGTAGTTCCTCTACGCAGTTCCTGGTCTGTATACCAGTTTGCTCAGATTCCCTCTAATGTGTGTACGAAATGATGAGGCCATTCCTCTGGGGGTGTCATTTTCCACAACACTCTGCACTTCTCCAAGTGTTCCGCTGGTGCACCTTGTCCATCATACCTCTATTGTTGTTTGCTTCTCTATTCTGCACCAAAAATTATGTGCAATAACCACTTACATTGGTACCAGTCCTTGATTTTTTTCTTGTGTGCACCCCACCATTTTGCGGGTGCAGCCATGAGTGCTATATCTAGTGCTAACAGTCTCTAATTTTCTAACACTTCATCTTTGTAACATGTCAGGAATTCTTCTAGATCGTTTACCCCATGGAAACTGAGTGGTTCCCTTATATATTTACCTACCCATGTTACGACGCGGTCTATTATTGCGCATATTCTTGTGGAAAATTCGTGTAGCCTTTGTTGCCAGTTCTCTAAACCCGTATCTGAGTCTGATGCACATGAAGTTATGCTCTACCAACTGAGTATCCCATCTGTAGTTGGGTTTATGTAATCCTCATCTCACGCAGTTGTTCTATACAACTGGATAATTTCCTCTAAGTCCAAGCAAGGGTCTAATCATGCAATGACCCTGTATTCTCCCGACTCGAAGGTCATTTTCATGTCTTGAAGTTGATTATGGCCTGGTTATCAAACGCCTAATCCAATCCCAGTAATGTTGGATATGGTGTTGTGTCATCCATTATCTCTATTGCTTCAAAGTCAGCTTTAGTGCGCACTCCATCCAGGTCTACTGTTACTCCTTTCATCCTCCCTATTGGTAGAAATTTGTGTTGATTTGTTAATTTCAGTTGAATGGGTGAATATCCTATGTGGTCTCTCCCATAATATGCCATGTATTCTTGGGTAATATATTGACTTTGGATCCTAGATCTAGTATGATATCTCCCATGTTGAAATCTCCAATGTTGGCATTCAGACTAAACTCCCTACTTGTTCTTCTCCTTGTATATAGGTGATTGACTATTTTCTGTTCTAGCTTTCCTTCTGTCTCTATGCTACATTTTTCTAATATATTTTGTAATACTTTTATAGAGGATGGATCATTTAGTAATTTTACACATGATTGTAAAAATCCTTTGATTGTACTTACTTGTTCCAGGGGATGCACTTCTTTGGTATGATCCAACGATGGAGGCATCTCATACTTTGGTACTTCCTTGCTATGTTGCACGGTTGAGGTTGACGCGATGTCAGGCTTAAAAAATTCTTGTTCGTCTTGCTTAAATGTTTCCTTCTCGTTCTGTGCATCGAACTGCTTCCTTGGTTCAACATTCTTCTTTACCCATTGGTGTTGTATTGGCTCTTGTCGTACTGCCTCATTTCATGTTTTAGCTCCTCCACATGTAACTATGTTGATGTTTCTTCCTTCATCCCTCATTTATGCTAAAATCCATTGAACATTCTGATTGTTCTAATTCCTCTTTTCCTGGATCTTCCCTAATAATGTAGGACATTCTTCCATGTCATGATATGATGCACGTCAATAAATACAAGTCACTAGTGGAAGTGGAAATTCTCTTGCATAATGTCCTAGTTGTTGGCAGTTTTGACATACCACTGGTCCTCTACCTCTTCCAAAGCCTCCTCTTTCTCGTCCTCCAACTCTGTAGCTAGCTCGATCCCCTCGTGATGCATTATATTGAGGTGCCTGATTATACTATGCGGTATTGTAGTGGGGTTGCATTGCGTTGTACTATGGTTGTGTTGTGTTATAAGGTTGTTGCGCAGTATTATATTGTAGTTGTGTAATGTTGTATGGGGCTGGTACTTGGTTAAAATGAGGTGTGGCTTTCTCGATCATCATTTATTCCTTCACCCTATATGCATTTGATGTCCTTTCTCTCATCAACTACATGGTTCTACAGTCTTTGTCATCATGGCCTACCGACTTGCAAAAGTTGCAGTATCAACTTTTTGGGACTGTCTGGTACTTTTGCATCATTGGGCAGTGATATGGATCGTGTCCCTATTTCTTGCAAATTTCGCACCATATTCCTCCTGTTGGTAATGGATTTGGCATTCCTGCTTCCATATACTGTGCGAATGTTGGGCATTCATTCTTATGGTGTCATTTCGTCATGCATGTGGTACACCAAACAACTTCTCATTTGTCCTTACTTTTGTTCTGGTTTAGCTAGAACATTAAGTTCTTTAGATCCTCCTTCAGCTCCTCGATGGCTAGATCAGTCTTCTGATATTGGTTTTCCTCTATTTGTAGGGCTGCCTTTAGAGCCTCTACTTGTTTATGAAACTTATGTTGTCGTAGTGGATATTTTAAGTGTGGTAATAGTGAGTTGATGAACAGGTGCCTGTGTTGCATATGTGTCATGAGATATTTCAACTTTCCTTTCAGTCGCTTGAATCTTTGGTCGATCTCCCATACATATTCTCCTATTTTCTATCTAATTTCTATCATCTTGTTCATGTACTAGTCCTCTGAACTTGGCTTCTGAAACTCATTTATCAACAACTTTTTGATATCTGTGATCGTTCGGGTTGTCCCTGATGGGTTGTTTGTAGCCAAAATCATATACCAATCCAGTGCACGATCCATTAGTGTGATAGCTAGTTGTGCAAGTTTAGTGTCCTCATCTATGATTTGTTTTTATTCCTAGATCTTTTCAGAGATAAACAGGTGCTTCTCCGAGTCCTCCGATGCTTCTCCTTTGAATTCTGGTAACTTGATGGTGGGATCATAACCTGCCATCATTAATTCTTCATTACTACCTCCGCATGGTGTATATACTTGACTAATGCTTCCTGAACAGGCTCCCCCAGTTGTTGCTCCTTGTGTAGATGTACTTCCTTCTATCTTCCTTCTCCCAAAATTTAGTTTCCGAAATGGTGGTGTTCTTTTTGGAGTGTTGGTTGTACATGGGTTTATGGGTTCCACACTAAAATTAATATGGATAGGATTGATGCCTTCTATTGGACCTCTTGTCTTCCTCTCATATGTTGCGCGCAAGATTTCCTCAATCTGCTCCATAGCACGAAGATCCTCTACCTCCTCTTCATCATTGGCCAAGCCTTCCCTCGTGGCTACAACTCTCTTCTTGGTGTTCACCTTGTATTGGTAGGGGACTCCACTGCATGTCTTTCCAGCTGTCACCATGATCCTCTTGATATGGTCGTCGTCCATCATGATTAGGTCCAAGGATTCCTCCTTCTTTCCTTTATCCACTTCTCCTTCCATTTCTCCTTTTTCTGTTAGTGCTTCCCCGCTTCCCCCATGCATGCAGGGAAGTTTAGCTGTCTAATTCCATTGTCATAACACCTTTTTTATAGAGAAATATATTAATAGAAGTATACAACAATCTAATATACCTTCCTCGAGGCCCACGTAGAAACTCTTGCTCTGCTGCATTGTATGACTTCACGTTATCTACTGCAAATTACATTATAAAGCCTACTACAATACTATTGAGCCAAAAATCTACTACACGGGTGAATTTGATATTCATCTGTCGTAACTATGCGATCTGAACTAAGGTTCTCTCTAACTTTTGGATCTGATTCATTACGTGGTTATCCTTCAAACTCAATATCCACTCTTATAATAAGTGTGGAAAATCACAGAAAAAGACTTCATGCAGATTGGTAAACACATACTTCTCAAGATATTTACGCGGTGTTACTCTAGGGTTTATGTTATCTTTATGCACAAAATATAGCTCATTTGTCTTTAATCAGCTTTCGATCTTTTCTTTTGTGGGATTCCATGGTCTCAACATCCCCTTCTAGCCACTCATTCTTCTCACCTTCTTGTTGTCTGATTCGATATTATTTTGACTCCCCTTTCCCAGATCTTACCTTCTTTTAACAGATCTTCAACAAATAGCATCCACTCAATCCTATGTTTTTCAAATCGACAATGGAACCATTTGTTGTTTTTTTTATTTGAGTTATACCTTTAGCATGATTGACCTAGGTTTAGGTCTGCTAGGGATCCAACGAAGCCTCTAAAACTGTCTTCCCTCCTGGTAAACCAGAAGGCAACACAACGCACAGAGTGCACTGTGCAGTCTCACCCGAGATAGTCTTAATGAGTGACTACAATACTCAAGTGCTTGCATTACAGGACTGAATGGGGATCTGTGAAGTGCGCGTTGTGAATCCTATCTAAATATTAAAAAAATATACTATCATTCCCAATTATGCATGTAATGTAATCAAATTCATTAGCTCATTCATCCATCATTCTAACATCTACTCCTAGAAAGTAAAATAAATACAAGAATTCAATCACATAACACAAGTTTTACGATGGTTCACCCCCCCTGGGCTACGTCCACAAAGATATGACTATGAAGCTCTTTTATTATGGTAGTTCCAAAACTACAACGTCACGCCCTTTACAATTCGTTCTCAGTCGGGTCGAGATCTATTATGAGGCAGACTAGATCACACTAGGCTCCTAAACCTATTATATAACCCTCAAGATCTACCCTTCTGACCCTCTACAACTCAACAACTTACAAAATTGGATCAGATTACAATAGTGTTACCGACTAGCTACTTCTTCCCATGTGAGTAACACTCCATAAATCAAAACTCTTTAACTCTCTCTTCACCCCCCTATCTATCTATATATTTATCTATCTATCTATCTATATATATGTGTGTGTATATATATATATATATATATATATATATATATATGTATATGTATATGTATATGTATATGTATATGTATATGTATATGTATATGTATATGTATATGTATATGTATATGTATATGTATATGTATATGTATATGTATATGTATATGTATATGTATATGTATATGTATATGTATATGTATATGTATATGTATATGTATATGTATATGTATATGTATATGTATATGTATATGTATATGTATATGTATATGTATATGTATATGTATATGTATATATATACGTGTTTGTCTCATCAGCCATTACAATGTATTACAAAAACCCTAACCCTAACATTGTTAGTACTTCCATGCATGCACGTGTGCTTCTCTTCCTTCCAGTTGTCGCTTTCGTCGTGCATGCCTTTATTCCCAAAATTGCATTTATTTCTGAGTCGTCCTGCTTCCAGCAATGGTTATAAAGCCCCAACAAATGTGGTCGGGAAGAAACTTGGTGAACATAATGAAAAATCCATGAATATCATATTGTGTGGTCTATCATAATTTGAGTTTGTCAAGGCGATGCATTGTGGATAAAAAAAAAAGAAATTTGGGACAAAATTCAAAACATATATGAAGACGATGACAATTTGAAGAAGGAGAATCTCCCAAATCATAAAATATAGTTCGAGAGTTTGAAAATGAAAAACAAAGGAAAATTTGCAGCCTATTTCTTTCAAGTAGATGAAATTGTCAACACCATCAGAGGAATTGGTGAAAAGGTTTAAGAGACAATGATTTTGCAAAAGGTGTTGATATCTCTCCCCTTGATATTTGATGCCAAGGTCTCTACCATTGAAGAAATTAAGGATATGGAGAAACTAACGATGGATAACCTACATGGGATTCTCACTGCATATGAGATGAGGATAGAAAAGGAAAATCCAACACCAGGACCAAAAAATAAAATCCAACATGAAAGGAATCATCTTTCAAAGCGTCAAATAAGATGAAAGGATATAAATTATGTGATTGTTCCATCCATGAATCAGATATAAAATAAGCACAATTTGTGAGAAAGCTAAAAAAAAAATCTAACAAACACAAAGGTAAGCTACCCTTCATATGTTTTAATTGTAGTAGAGTAGGGAATTTTGCTGCTAAATTTCCATATGAAAAATGGGAAGACAATGATGATGAGGAGAATAATGTTAAAGAAGAAAATAACAATAGAATCAAACCTTATAGACACAAAAAATGAAAATATAATAAGAAGAAGAGTTTTTACTCTGGAGAGGATAGTGGCTTGTCTGAAGAAAGTGATGGATATGTTTATGATATTGACAAAGAAGAATTTCTCTTCATAGCCATGGATAGAAAGTCTATTGATAAAAAAATAAGACAATAAGAAAGAAAAATTAGAAGAAGAAGAAGAAGAAGGAATTGATGGGGAAGTAAATCTTGAAGCATAACTCATTAGTGCCTTAGAAGAAATAGACAAACTCAAGGAAACAAATAGAAAGAAGAAAGAGAAATTGCATAAATATGAAGAGGAGGATCATGATCTTGAAAAAACATAGAAGACAATTATCATTCTAAAGACTCAACTAGAAGAGGAAAAAAGGATAGAAGAAGTGGTGAGAATCCAACTAAAAGAAACAAAAGAAAATTGCAAGAAAATAGAAGTTGAAATAGTTTCCTTAAGAAAGGAACTAGAGAAAATAACTGATCAGTTGAATAGAAGCTTTAAGTTTGGAAAGAGTATTGAAATATTATATAATATTCTCATTTTCAAAAGGTCACCATTCATCAAGACAATTCTTGGCTATGACGAAAATCAAAATAACCCTAAGGGAGTTGCAAGCACTAAGGTCACAAATCTATCAAAAAAGGAAAATGAAGAAAAACCTAAAAGCTATGTTAATATTCTCAAAGTCCCCATCAACAATGAAAGAAAAAGTAAGAAAGGAATTGATGACTAGCAGAAATCTGGTTCTTCTCACAAGAATGAGTTCAGAAGAGTTGTTCCACCAAGAATGCCTTTAAAAAACCGATACCAAAATATCTTTCTTGGATATTGTTTTTCTTCCAATAATTTTGGTCATAAAGAAATATATTGTAGAGCTTATTAAGGAAGTGACCATGTGAGAGATTTAAACAAAGGTTATTATAAAACCACAAAAAATTATTATGTGAGCAACAAAACTAGGAGTTCTCATGACTTTGTCGATAAAAACTGCAATTAATTTGTTCCCCTACTTGATTACAATGTTGAATGTTATAAGTGAAATAACTATGGGCACAGAACACATGAGTGTAGAAGAAACATAATAAAGAGGGAATAAGTTGTTCTTGCCAAGCATAGTGAAGAATACACAAAATTGTGGAAAAGGAAGCAAGAAGAATGATAGAAGGAAGAGTGTGGACTTGTACTTTATGCTCAAAATAAAGGGAACCAATGGTACATTGATAGTGGATGTTAAAAACACGTGACAGGGGACTAGGCCAAGTTTCTCATCTTCAATAAAGAAAGAGGAGGCAATGTTACTTTTGAAGATAATGGTTCTACAAGGATAGTTGGAAAATGTACAGTTAGTATTAATAATGGAAATATTAAGATAGAGAATTTCTTGTATATTGAAGGGTTAAAGAATAATATTCTAAGTGTTAGTAAAATGTGTGATCAAGGTTACAACCTCACATTTCATTCTAAAGGGTGTGAGATAAGGAAAGAAGCTTCAGGAAGACTAGTGGAAAATGCAAACAGAACCTCAAGCGATGTATACATATTTGATGAAGTCAAATAAGAAAAATGTTGTATAGAACAGAATTTGGGAGTGATATCTCTCTCATCTCTTTAGTAAGGGGAAGCACAAACTTAGGGGGACAAAACCCTTTTCCATTAATGTCAAAGGGGAGAAGTTGCAAATAGAAAAATATTTTTATACACAAGGAAAGTTGCAGATAAGGGGGAGTATCAGAATTGACTAAGGGTTGCCATCAATGAAAAAGGGGGATAATTTTGAAAATATTGTTGTCATTGATGTCAAATATAGGGAGAGACTAAGAAATTCCAAGATAAATATTGCAATATGGAAATTTTTGGAAATATATTTTTGGATTTTTGATGCTCAGTTTGGATACCCTATATTTGAAGGAATTTTTACCCTAGATACCTAGCTCAAATGGGAGCATAGGTTATATGGTTGGAAATATTATTCCAAGACCTTTACAATGGTATATGGAATTCCCTCTAACTCTCTAGGAATGAGGATATATGAATTTTTTTCGTTCAACAACTAAGCGAGAAAATTTAGGTTGGCTCAGCCAGTCTTTTCAGGCTGACCTTTTGGTTTAACAACAAATGTGGGCAAACATTTATATGGTGCATTCTTGTTGTTATTGTTGTGCATTGCATGTTAGTCATTTATTTTATGGTTTATCATATTCTTGTCAATTGCATGCATTGGTATCATGTTTCTTGATTAATTAAATATTGGTAAAAAAAATTGAATTTTCCTAAGAAGGTGAATTTACAAGTACCCAAGAAGTCAGTATGTTATAGTTGTGGCCTAGACTGGTGGATCTCGGTATGTCACATATTGGTACCAGAGCATGGTTACAACACTCGGGCCATATGGGCTATTTTACAGGTCATTTTTTGTAGAGTCCTAGCTAGAAGTAAAGTTGTGGGGTCGAGAATTTCATGACAAACTTAGCTACAATTTTGAAATAAGTCTATTAAAAATTTTGAAAAGTTATAAATTTTGGGAAATTTGGGGATTTTTCATACATGACGTCAGTGGTAATGTGGAGGAAAAATGTCAAGTGATGTGGTCATGCTGACGTGGGCTGCCATGTTGGGAAGCCTCGACGACAAGGTGGAAGGCCTCAGTGGCAGGGTGGTAGACCATCGTGGCAGGCCTCAGTGGAGTGGCAACCTGATACAATGAGTGGTATCGGTAAGCGATTTTGCATCACAAAGGGAGTGTTTTTGAAATGTCTCTTGGTGATGCGAAACCTATCAGAATATGCCATGTAGCATGGAAAAAAACCTCCATCACATCAAAGAGGGTCATTGACCCTCGATCACTTTGGCGATACAAAATCATCGTGGATTGCTGATCGCTCTTGATCTATGTCATTAGATATGGGATGGGGAAAAGTTATTTGCATGCCAAAGGTAAGGTGCGGGATGGGACTCACCCATCCTTGCAACCTATGTACATGCTCTAGGTGGATGTTGGCAGTGAAGAGGGGACCTACTGGTGACATGGGCCACTACATACTCATCAAGACAAACAAGACAAACATGAGCCACTACATACTCATCAAGACAAACAAGACAAACATGGGCCACTGCATACTCATAACAAAAATGAAAAATTTAAATTATTCAACATTTTGCATACTCATCAAGACAAACAACTTTGGTTTATTGGAAATTTTCCAGAAGTGCACAGATTGAGAGATAGCTAGTGTTTCCAAAAAATCTAAGTCTAGAAAAAAATTGTAAAAGGACAAAGTTTCAGATTTCAAATTATTGTAGAATCTTACTAGAGAAACATATTTCTAATATGAATATTTATATGTTTTCACCATCATGAGTGTTATCAGTTTCCAATACATAATTTTTATTGGCTCTTGATATATTTTCTTTTGGAGTTGATGGAAGTTGGCCTTCTGTTGGCTATCGGAAGTCACCCCTGGATTGCTAGCAGGAGCAGAGCCCGACGCCCATTAGTTTTAATGTCACGATTTGTTTAAAGGGTGATCAAATGGAGGAAAACTCAAAACAACACGATCTTAACTCGGAAACTAGACCAGGCATGCATGAACGAGTGAGGTCTTGATAAAATCCAAAAAGTGAGTCATAGTAAAAGGGTGAGCATGTGGAAGACTTATGCGAGAAGGGATGCAGGGGTCTATGATAAACATCAGGTCCATCACAGACTGGAGAATAATGTATTCAAACGCAAAACCCTTTTACATTCAAACACAGAAAACCAGAGAGTACAAGAATGCCACAACAAATCCTTTATCATAGCATAACTGCAACAATCCACGTGAATCCTTCACTGTGAACACTCCGGCATGAGACGAAACAAAGATGGAAGAAAGGAGAACGGTTTGTTATAAACCAAGAAGTCTCAAACACAGAGGCATAACCAGGAAACCAGAATATTTGCTGAAACTTTACAGTCGGGAGCTTAGCTCTACCATCGATAGATACAAAAATGGCAAAAATGCCTACATATACTCAAGATAACAACAACAACGGAACCAAGAAACTGCATTGAAGGCTTTGCGTCTGCATGGCTTCTGACACCCTGCAACCGCAATCTTTGAATAATCGTGCAACTTGTGGCAGACGCGATAGATCTTTTGACAGTTACATCGGCGAATCGACGTGCCTTTAATTCATTGCAGGACGTCCCCATTATGGCGGAGACGATGTCTAACCAACCTCAATCGCCTCAATAACTGCTTCTTGGGATTGAGAACGGCCAAGCCAGCTCAACATATCGGGATAGGGAAGACTTCTCGCGCTGCCACCTGGAACAACCGAATAGCTCGAGGGACGGACGTGAGGGCCAGCGCGAAGGACATGGTGTATGGTAGGAGTGATGGCATCGGGGAGCGCGTGGAAGGAGTGGCGAGAAGTGAGAGTGATGACAGAGAGGGGTGACAGGGGATGATCCATGGCGGAAGACACCCAGGTAGATAGGGAGAAGACGGGAGAAACGAACTCGCCTTCGGGTGAGAAACTAATGTGGAAAGGGACGGGACGCGTGGCAGGAAAAGAGCGGATGGTGGGAAGAAAGGAGAGCCACGCGGACCAAAGAGGAGAGGTGAATGGATGACACACAGCAGCAGGGGAAAGGCGGAAGGAAGAATGAAATGACAGGAGGACGGCCCACACTAGTTAAGAACAGGGCAGCTGAGAGGGGCGGGGCTACACGAGCGCCGTTGATTTGGGCGCTACGATCGTGGCCGTCGGGAAGCTGCACATGGGATTTCGGACCCCCCCCCTCCGTTTAAAGGTAGAAAGGCGAGGGGGGTCCGGAATGCTCTTCATCGCCGTTGATCCGGGCGCGCTAATCTGAACCGTCGGAGAGTTGCGCCCATGATTTTGGACCCCCCCCCCCCTGCTTAAAGATCGGAAGGCAAGGGGGGTCCGGAATCCAATATGCGCCGTCGATCTGGGCGCGCAAATCTGGACCGCCCGGTCTTGATTGCTGCTTACCACGGGCGCATTATCGCCCAAAACCTTGGACAAGTGGGTTTTTACCCCTTCTTTTGTGTTCTACCCCCCTATGCAAGAAATATCGCTAACACCTTCCAATAAAATTGCACCAAAATGGAGAAAATGCATAAATGGGGTGAAAATGGATTTTTCCAGGAAGCCATAACTTTCAGTTGAAATATGATATTGAGGCACAAGAATAGTCATTGGAAATATGATACAAAGGAAAATAACTTGGAATTATTATAATTTAGATAAATCTGATATAAATCTTCATGAATTGAGCAATAAAAGGACCTGTAGCATTATTTGACAAAAATTTACAACATGTATAATTCTAACAAAAATGGTTGCTTGCACATTTTGTAGAATTAGAGGAATAATTAGATCAATTCAAGACTAGGGTGAATTCATGAAGGTGGGTAACACTTTCATGAGAATCAGGTCTCCAAAATTCTGAAAGACCCTTTTTCGGCCGAACTAATATTTTTTTCCAGACGAAAGTGCTATTTTTTCGACCAAAACATGTTTCAGCTGAACCTTTGAACATCAAATCGAACAGTACCATGACGAAGCGCTCAATTTTCATGTACAATTTTAGCTGAACATATATTTTTCATCCAGTAACATCTTTTCGGCCAAAAGAATCTTTCGGCCAAAAGAATATTTTGGCCGAAATATCTTTCGGCTAAAAAAATGTTTATATATTACCCACACATCACGCCTGTTATAGTTTTCCTGAATTGTTGGTTAGTTGATACCGTTTGGTGTTGGTGATATAGTTTGGTGTTTGGTGTTGCACGTCGTTACTACGGGTGGATGGACAGGTGGTTTGGTGGACATTGGAGTTGCGGGTGGGCGGACATTGGAGCTGCGGGTGGGTGGACTTTGGAGTTGTGGGCATTCAGTCTAAGTACATTTAGATTAGGAAATTAAAATTGATAGTGTAAAAATGTTTGTTAAAAATTAGAATTTAAATTTATGTTTAGAATGTTGACAGGGCCATATTCGGCCCTGTCCATATACAAGGACTTTCTTGTTTATCTGATAGTTTCGATCATACCTATTATATTGAGATCATGTTAGTAAGGACTATGTTCTCCTATTCAACTTAACCAATCTCTTACCTATGATATTATTAAGCTTCACTTGTTATGTCCTTATTGAATCCCATAGCTATCTGTGCTTTATCTGAATAAGGTGTACACACCATATACATAGTTTCCCTAATAAAGGTAATATAACTAAAATCGATACTACTAATGATAATAATCAAATCATGTAAGCTATCATAATAACAACTTGATCTTAAATAATATGGAAACACACCATGTATAGCTCTATTCTCTCTTGCTGTAATTCAAAGTACGATTTGTAGTGTGACTTATAATTCTATGTTATTATTACTACCATTGACCTTTATTCTAGTGAACACAGTAACTTCTAGCACAAAATAGGATTCAATTTGGTAGGTATAGGTGATAGACATGAACATACTGCTTATATGGTATAGATAATAGTAATACCAAACCTGAGGACTTGTTTGAGATTTACCGATGAATATGGTAACATATGAACAAGGGGAATTTATATGCATACTTTGATACAGGGTGGTATAGATAATAGCCATAGTATTCCATGGAGATCATACAGATATTAGTGGCCTATACCTTAGAATCAAATTCTACACTCTTACCTATATCGTACTATTCACATAGCTCATATGGGTAAGATATGAAGCTGGTTCCATTGCTTTAGCTCTCACTTAATCAGAGTAAGTAAAACCCATATGTATTGGATAAGAGTATACCCTTTGTAAGACCCTTGTTAATTATGCCACTAGTATAGTTATATTGTTTCTTATAGTAGTATCTCTATTTATACTATTCAATATGAGTAATAAGGATAAGGAATCCCATAATATATGATATTTAGAACATGTGGAATTGATATAGAAGAGTACTGGTCACTATTCTCATATAACTAGATCGATAGTAATACATTGTGACCATGATTGTTCTTATATTACGTAAATATGATAGGTCTCTGCTTCTGTTAGCTTATGATCTTTAACTATCCTATGCCTAATCTGTTTCCATTGTAATTCGCTGAATCATTAGTATTACTTGGAGATAAGCTAGGCATCACTCCTAGTTATAGTACATACTAGTCTATCAATACAGTTAGTTTACATGATAGAGAAAGAGTGTGAACAATGAAGTTACTTGGATATGTATAGTATTCAAGCTTAACCCTATGCTAATCTATAGTGTATTCTGTAATTAGTAAGGATCAAGAATACTGTGTACAACTTATCAAGGTTACTTACTTGTTACTTTTCCATAATTAGCTAGTATGAAGCTTCATGTATTATCACAATATCAAGGGTAATCATTATATTCATAACAATGAGCTATAATACAGTGAACATACAAAATTCATAGACTATCTGAATCATAGAAGCATTTCCATTAGTTAATACAGATCCATATTACTTATATAGGTAATGGTATACAACTTATCATACTTGTTATTACTAATATATCATTACATATACCGTATCTAATCTTTTAGTAATAGACGTGATTACAATACCATCTTTAAGCAGAGTTAAAATACCATGTATTCTCCCTATAAGTGTATGTTTCCCATTAATTACAACATAGTGATTAGTGTATTAGCTAGTATAACAAGCTCAGTATCATGGAAACAATAGGGATAAAGTGTATAGAAACATGAATCAAACCCATTGTAATCATACCAGCTAACTGTATAGGGTTGAACATGATGAAGTAATGATATTATATGATATGAGATCACAACAAGCCCTGTGAACAAACTGAATTACACTACATTCTTTGCTTAGAAGGAATGCCATCATATTCAGTACATAATGACACTGATGTTGCACTCTTATTGATTAGGGTCCTACTCCTAGTATAGGATATGAATAAGACCTATACTGGTTGCGCTCATATGTTATGGGTATACACTTCTTATACCTTTTCATATTCACGAGATTGGTTCTAACTCAATACTAATACAAATACAACAACAACCTTTTTATTCAGCTTATGATACTCTACTCTATGCTTCTATGATCTCAACATAATACAGAGTTATGACTCATACAAGAATCTTTGTTCATGTTCTATGATGTGTAACAAGGATAAGTATAAGCATAATATAGATAGTATTGAATCCATAGTAATAACTAAGAGTAATACAAAGGTAAAATGATGTGTGTTTGATATGTTGTTATCCTTATTTGATCTTACTGTATATCAATATTAAGCTTACATGACTAACATGAACTATGAACATAATCATAATCCAGTAATGTTTGAATATGATGAATACAGTCATATAAACAAATTCATAGATAATGAATCAGTGTTGTATTGAGAATCACTGCCTTTGTTTTAACACAACATAGCTTATTTCGATCTGTAATCAAGCACTATAACCTATCTAAGCAAAACATAATCAAAAGCTATGGCCTATTGCAACCATTCATGTTATCTTATCATAGCATCTTCAAGATTGGTTAACTCTATACCAGTGTAATCCAATATTCATTACACTACTGATATGATAGATTCACTGTTTCCAGCATTATGTACTATTGATTAGGATGGATTCGGGCATGTCCCTGTACATGGACCAGGTTGTACTTGAACATGTCCATGTACAGGGACAGGCCCGAATTCAGGCCTGTCACTCTACATGGACATGGCCATATTCGGCCCTAACCATGTACATGGATAATTGAAACTAGAAACTCTTGAATGATCTTGTGATTATATGTCCCATATAGTATTATTACTCTTCCACAGATTGGAAAAATTATATAAATTTATATTCCCATCTCCTTGACCCAACAAAGCAGATCAACTCGTTTTCCTCCACTTTTTTTCTTCCCTTGCCAACAATTCTTTTTCACATTTTCTAACCTTTTTAATGTAAATAAGTCACGTTCAAAGAAGATCTCATTGGAATTGACCTCTTAAATGTGGCTTATCTGATTTTCTACTACTATGAGAACATCTCGTTTTGAGTTGTTAAAATTTTAAGTTTGACCATTCCATAGTCACCCTTTGGTATAAAAGACTATTTATGTTATAATCTAAGTAATTATTTAACTTATTCATTTGTTTATGTTGCAACATGAGTAATTGTTTGATGTAAAAATCAAAAGCAAGTATAAATGTGAAATATTTGTTACCTAAACATTCATAACTCTGGAGGGAGCTAGTGCAAACAAAATAGTAACAAATTTTCCACTATTAATGAGGTCTTTATATTTCCCCATTGGAAATTTTTCGTGAATCTTGGAAGGTATCACATCTTTTGAAATTGGTGGAAAAATAATCGGGTGGGGGTTAATATGGCCCTGACCATGTACATGGGTAGGGTCAAATATGGCCCTATCCATGTACAGGGACATGCCCAAATTTGGGCTTGTCCCTGTACATGGATAGGGCCGAATATGTTAAGCGTTGCATGCTTGTTGTATCTGTTGCACATTGCATTGCATGCTCGTTGTTGCACATTGATTACTACTATACCAAATTATGGAAAAAAATATTGTAATCATTATACTATATGTGATTAATAGTATGCAATATATGTAATTATGCTAGCTATACTAAACAATGATTAGGTCTCATAAGTAGATCCATAATAGCTAAGTATATACCCTATCTGCTTTGAACATCATGGGTTTGATTCATAAGATGTGTTATGGATTTAGAGTATATTACAAGGAGTGTATTTCTTGTACTATAATTACCTTGG
>ML815413.1:77526-90751 GCA_009831015.1 Picea engelmannii | reverse complement strand
TGAGAAGAGCTTGCACTTCTTCTGGATTAACTGTGTCAACCAAGTTTGGATCACCAGGAATTTGAGTTTGTTGGTATGTGATGTTTCCTGGTTCTATGTTTTGCTCTATGGTTTCCTCAGCTAGAGTTCCAGTCTCAGTTTCTTTTTCTTTCTGGGTGGAGGTTTCTTCTTTTTGTTGTTTTGTATTTCCCCTAAATCTACCTCTATGATCACTATTTCTCATGAAGACATACTAAATGAAAGAAAAACTAAGATTGAGTTTCAGAGGAACCTGTGATAACTCATATGTCGGTTCTTCACCCTTCGTTTCACAACTCCTCTTTCATCAACCTGCTAACATGCCACATCAAACCAAATACATTTTAAGAAAATAACCAAAACAATTATCTAACTTACCTTCTAAACAACTCCCCGTCAATGGCGCCAAAAATGTCAGGCTGCTATATTAAAGATTTTTAATTACCTGAAACATTGAATTGTCAAACCAGGGTAAGTGAACTTAGAGCTGCTACACTGTATGTGCTGGTAAGATTCTAATTCCTATCTGAAAGTTATTCTGAGAAGAAAACACAAACTCACTCTTAAAAACTGAACCCTAATGATTATCTTGAAACTAATCATCTCTTGTTTAATTCATCAAAGGAAAACAGTTCTGTGCTTAAGTACAGGTACTTCTATTTCTGATCCAATGTGATCTCCCAAGACTATCTACCATTATCTTAAACATCTAATCATCATCATTTCTATCTAAGCCATAAAAGAAAGATCATTTTCAAAAATCTTTTAATCTAAACATCAAAAATAGTTCTGAATCTATCCACTGGTAGAAGAAGTAAATGTCCTATTTACCCTACTGGTACTGGAAGCTTCCTTTAATCTGATTGTAACCTAACTACCTTAACAGAATAGAATAAATCTAAACTCGTACTCCTTTTGAATCATGATCAAATTTAAAACTAGAAACAGACTATAAGATGACTATCCTAACAGAACAGAGTAAGCTAACTATCCTAATCAAGACAGAGTGAATCCAAACTCACATTCCCTTCAAATCATGTTCAGATTGAAAACTGGAAACAGAGAAAATCTAGTTCATTCTTTAAGTTCTACAGGAATAAATAACGCATTCAACATTCATCAATATATGAGATGTTATCACACTGGAAATGATACAATTCGAAGAATGGTTAAGAAAGAATCTAACAAAGTAATTCTCAAACTCAAATAAACTAACTTACATGCAGATTCTAAAATACTGAAATAAACTAACTCTAATATGGAAAAGAGACAGTGACTTGAACCTGTTGGCGGGCCCAACCAAGAGGTGCAATTGCCGAAAAGAAAACTATAGCTACTCAGATCATTCCATGCAAAAACTGTTCATACTTCACACTCCATAATTCATAAAACGACTCAAATCATTTAACAACAAATAACATAATGCATAGTAGATTTTGTATTATCAAAAATCGTATCACATAGCATATTGTAACCAATGTTTCTTGAGAGCGATCCTCTCTTTATATAGATCCTCTCCAAAGTAGTTTTAAACAAAGGTGCATTAATCTAAATGGATCTTAGATCCGAAAATGACTCATAGTCAGTTAAAACAAATTTCACAACTTCATGACACGCAGTGTCAAGAAGTGTGGATCACAAAGCATTCTAATAAATCTGTTCTAAAATCTCACCCTGAGTCAGCATATTGAGTTATGACTCAATCTATCATATGAATCGAATTGTCAATCCACTCTGGCCATGTCGTGCAAGTCTTCGACAGCTTCTTGGGAATCTCCACTAAGTGCAAGCTGGTACCTGGTACTAGTAAGTTCTGTTTCAAAGGAACAGTACCTAATTCATGCCACATTAGTATCAACATTAGTTTAAAATATCAAAATACATTAAAAATAACTTGAATCATAAGAATACCTTGAATAGCCCCATTTAGTTGTAAAAGGATGTCAAATGTGTCATGGTAAGGCTAGAAGGAAATGATACTAGATATGAAAATGGAGGTCTTTTTGACATGATATAGGCAAAAATATAGTCAAAACTGGAGACTGACAAATACCTAATCCTTGGGGGACAGAAACATAATCAAATTAAAAAAGACAAGATCTATTTCCGCGCAACTATGTTCGGGTTGCCAAGTAAATACACATTTCTTTCTGATTAAGAATTTGGGCATTTCCTCTCTGTAGTATTCTTCAGATCGGATTATAACTCTGTATAAAAAAAAAAAAAAAAAATCTGGAAATTTTTTCACCATTATTTGAGACCTATTCCATTGGATTCATCTCTTCGCCCTTATCACATTCATCCATATCATTTTTTCAGCCAAAATTTTTTATCCCACCCACCCCTTTTCAGTTTCCTCATCCTCATGGCCCATACTCGTAGCCAAGACTTGGAAGCTCGCTTCAACACCTTGCAATCTGGTTTCGTTGAGACCCAACAATAAGTGAAACAACTGAGTGCCAATGTTGTCACCATCAATACAACCATGCAGTCCTCAATGGGGAAAATCAAACAAGACCTCACCACCCAGCTTGAATTAGTCTTTTTAGCACTCTGCACCAAGTTGCATATCCCTACAGATAACCGTTCCTCTTCATCACCTCCACATACTGAAGGTGACCATTCCTCTCATTCCCATACCTTGTAGAACCATCACTTTCAACTAGGGATGATTTTAAGGATGGAAATTTATTTTAAAATGTAGAAACCTTGGCTAATATTACTAATCCTTCATATGCCAACTATAAATGTTTGGCGATATTTTTATAAAAATATTCAAATTTATAAGGATTTTATATAGTTTTTATAAATTTTTGGCGATTTTTAAGGTAAAATAATTTTATCCTATAGAAATTGGGCGAATCATTTTTAAAATAGCGAATCTCGTTTTTGGAAAAACCATGAAAAATTAGCCCATGAGTGAAATTTAGCCCCTAAAATCATCCATGCTTTCAACATGACCTATGCCTTTCACGGGTGGATGTGACCAAATTTGATGGCTCGGACCCCACTGGTTGGGTAATCCAAATGGAACATTACTTTTCTTTATACGACATTACAGATGACTTGGTCAAACTCTGGTATGGTGTTCTCCATCTAGATCAAGAACGTTGGCAATGGTGCCAATGGAGAAAAACTTCTCGTCAAGGTTATATTGGTTGGACACACTTTGTGGCAGAGCTTTATGAACGCTTTGACACTGACACCAACCATTTGGGCTGTTTGAAAAAGCTGAAACAATTAGGAACAGTGGAAGACTTTATAGTTGCCTTTGAGCGCCTGGCTTTTAGAACAGAGGGCATGTCTGATGCCTTTTTCCGAGAGTGTTTTATTAGTGGCCTCAAGGATGAAATTTGGGCCCATGTCCTCATGGCTTGGCCTGAGAGTTGGGTGGAGGCTACCAAAAGAGCCAAAGAAGCACAATAGGTTGTATCTGCTCAAAACCACAAACCCTCCTTTATTCCTCGCCCTAAACTAGTAAATCCCACTACTCCCTCTGCTCCACTAAAGATCCAAAAATTGACCAGGGATGAAATGGATGAACACCAACTCAAAGGCCTTTGTTATAACTGTGATGAAAAATATTTCCCAGGCCACAAGTGTAAAGAAAAAAATATTTTTATGGCCATCTTCGAGGAGATTTTAGAAGAAGATGAAGAAACTCCCTCTGTGTCTGAGTCACCTAAATCCACTGACATAACCGCCCCCCTCAGACCCTCCCGAAGTAGAAATGGTCATTTCCCTCAATGCTCTCACTGGCTTCTCTGCTCCCCAAACCCTCAAGTTAATCAGTTACATCAAGCATCGGAAGTTCATCATTCTGGTTGATAGTGGAAGCACCCATAATTTTATTCATCACTGCATTGCCCAAGAAATTCATTGCTACATCCATGACATCAATAATTTTCAAATCATGATTGCCAATGGTGGTTCCATGAAATGTGGAGGGTATTGTGAAAATGTGCATCTCCAAATTGGTGACTACCACCTGAAATCCCATATGTTTGCTATCAACATGGGATGTTGTGACATTGTGTTGGGTGTAGAATAGCTAAGGACTTTAGGTCCTATTCTCATGGATTTTAAAGACTTAACCATGCAATTCGAACAAGAGGGCCACCAATATAACTTCCAAGGCATCACCACTGGTTCACTTGAGATCATTAGTTCCCATCGCATGGAAAAGCTGCTAAAAAAGGGTCATTCTAGTGTTATCGCCCAACTCCATGCCATACAAGCAACAGAGACACCCTCGGTACCACAAGACCTCCAAGCCATCCTTTCTAAACATCAAATGGTATTTTCCACTCCCCAAGGCCTCCCTCCTTCCTGTGGTGTTCATGGTCATTCCATTCCCCTTGTACCCGGAAGCCTTCCTCCCAATATCCGTTCGTATCGTCACCCATTTTCCCAAAAAAATGAAATTGAGAAAATGGTCCAAGAACTCCTTAATGCAGGCGTTATCTGCCTTAGTACAAGCCCCTATGTGTCTCTTGTGGTCATGGTCTTGAAGAAAGAAGGATTTTGGCAAATGTGTCCTGACTTCCATCCCCTCAACAAACTTACCATCAAAGACAAATTCCCCATTCCTGTCATTGATGACCTCCTGGATGAATTGAGTGGTGGCCAATTCTTCACTAAACTAGATCTTCGTTCGGGCTGCCACCAGATACGTATGAAAGAGGCAGACATTCCCAAGACTGCCTTTAGAACTCATGAGGGCCACTATGATTTTTTGGTCATGCCCTTTGGCTTGTGTAATGCCCCTTCCACCTTCCAAAGCCTCATAAATCATGTCTTCCGTCCTTTTCTATGCCATTTTGTCTTAGTTTTCTTTGATGATATCCTCATCTACAACAAAACCTGGATAGACCAACTTGCTCATGTGGATCGAGTTCTCCATCTACTCTCTCAGCACCAACTTTTCCTGAAACAGTCTAAATGTGCTTTTGGCACCTCAGAAGTAGAATACTTGGGTCATATGGTTGGCAAATATGGCATCAGGGTGGATCCTAAAAAGATTGAAGCTATGCAAGACTGGCCTCACCCAAAGACTCTTAAGAGCTTGCATGGATTTCTAGGTTTAATAGGGTATTATCGCAAGTTTGTTAAGAATTATGGGAAGATTGTAGCACCTCTCACTGCTCTCCTAAAAAAGAACTCTTCACTTGGACTCCAGCTGCTACTCAATCTTTTCAGACCTTGAAGATGGCCATGTGCACCACTCTAGTCTTCACCCTTCCCGATTTCACAAAGACCTTTGTGTTGGAATGTGATGCCTCGGAGAAAGGAATAGGTGTTGTCCTTATGCAAGAGGGTCGACCTTTGGCCTTTACCAGCAAGCAACAATCTAAAAGAAATCTAGGCAAATCCATCTATGAAAAGGAAATGTTGGCTATTCTCCATGCCGTGGATCTGTGGCGTCCTTATCTATTGGGGCAACGTTTCCAAATTAAGACAGACCATCAAAGCCTCAAGTATTTTCTAGAACAATGCATTTCCTCCTCAGAACAACAAAAATGGGTGACTAAACTCTTTGGATATGATTATGAGATCATTTATAAGATAGGCAAAGACAATTTGGTTGTGGATGCACTTTCCCAAAAATATGAAGACGAAGGATCCCTTTTTTCTCTTTCATTCATTGTACCAGATTGACTCCAAGCCGTCCGCCAGGAATGGCTACAAGATCCCAAAAGTTTGTAGTTGATCCACCAATTACAGTCCAAGGCTCCAGCTTCCCCAGGGTACTCTTGGCTCCATGAGGAATTTTGATGCAAAATCCGTTTGTATTTAAGTAAACAATCAAAGCTTAAATCCACGGTACTTTCTGAGCTTCATGCTACACCCACAACAGGGCACTCCAGGTTCACCAAAACCTATGACAGGGTCAAACGTTCCTTTTTCTAGAATGGTATGAAACATTACATTCGTAACTTTGTAGTTGAATGTGATGTGTGTTAATGCAACAAGGGAGAAACAGTCAAATTACCGGGCACACTACAACCGCTCCTGATTCCACCTGCTATTTGGAAGGATATCTCTATGGATTTTATTACTGGCTTACCCAAATCGAGAAATAAATCCGTCATCATGGTGGTTGTTGATCGTCTTTCCAAGTATGCTCATTTCTGCACCCTTCAACACCCGTTTACAACATCCACAGTGGCTCAAATATTCATGGATTAGGTCTTCAAGATTCATGGCATGCTGCACTCTATTTTTTCTGATCGCGACCCAACTTTCACAAGCAATTTTTGGCAAGAACTATTCAAGATACAAGGCACCGAATTGCATCTCAGCACAACTTATCATCCCCAGACTGATGACCAAATGGAAGTTGTCAACAAGTGTTTCGAAACATATTTGAGGTGTTTTGCCTTGGAAAAGCAAAATCAGTGGGCTCAATGGTTACCCCTAGCTGAATGGTGGTACAACACTTCATACTATACAGCTACATGCATGACTCCTTTTGAAGCGGTATATGGACAGAAGCCACCTTCAGTTATCTCATACTTACTGGGCACCTCAAAGGTTCGGGTGGTTGACCTAATACTTACATCTCGAGAGACTATTCTCCATACCCTCAAAGAGAATTTGGTCATGGTACAAAATTGCATGAAGAAACAAGCAGATCAAGGTCGCTCTGAATGTCAATTTGCAGAAGGGGATCAGGTGTTTCTTCGACTACAACCTTACAAGCAAACTTCCCTCATGGCCGAGCATTGTCAGAAGCTAGTGCCCAAATTTTATGGTCCTTATACCAAACTCAAGCATGTGGGACAAGTCTCCTATCAGTTAGTTAGCTTTTCCCAGCAATTCGAAGCTACATCGTGTTTTTCATGTTTCATTCTTAAAGAAGGTGATTGGATCTAAGTGCCAAATTCAAACCAACCTTCCAGAGTTAGCTGAAGAAGGATCCATTTGGCTACAACCAGAAGCCGTTTTGGACCAGCGTGAGCGTTTCCTATGTCAAAGAACCATCAAGGAAGTGATAGTATAGTGGAAAGATACAACTCTAGCAGATGCCACTTGGGAACTAGCTACCATTCTGCAACAATTTCCTCATCTCAAGCCTTGAGGACAAGGCTGTTTTTAAGGGGGCAAACATGTTAGGGTCCTAACCCAAAAATAGGTAGAACAATATATTCGTATGTAATAAAGGTCAATATTAATAAGGCCTTTCAATATAATAGAATAAGGCGGATGTAAGAAGACCTAATAGAAGCTTTCGCTTCTAGAAGGATCTTCCTCTAGATGCTTCTTTTTAGTATAAATGGGAGTCGAGGGTATGAGAACCCTAGCTTGGATATTATTGTAATATAGCTTTGCTCAACTGGAGGTTGCCCCCTCGAAGAGGTCCGTGAACATTTCTTTCAGATTCAAAGTGCTATTATGTTGTTATTCTTATATCATTTCAGTGTTATTGTGTTGAATGTTCTGGTTATATTTCTGTCATTCTGCTATTACTAGTATTTTATTTCAGTTCTGCATACATTTTATATCTAGAATATTACAACTAACCTATAGAAAATTCATCCTAGGATCCTGCATCCATTGTTTAGTCCAAACATTCTTTCTGTGCATAGGAATAACATATATTTTAGTATTTCTATCAGATCTAAACATTGTAACACCTTAATAGAGCACTTAGTAGTTATAGTTCATTAGTATTCAGCCTTTGTTTACAGCACAGATAAACCCTAATAATAGAGCATCGCAGTATTCATCCAGATCTAATATATTCAAGAACTAACATATCAATACAGATCATATCTAACATCTTATTCACATCATTAGGCACTAAGCTATCATATTCATCTAAGCATTCATCATTACACTAAGCATGAATCATATAAACAATATAACAACCATAATGCACAAAGAAACCACAACCCAAGATATACGTGGTTTACCCCCAGCCTGGGGCTACGTCCACCAACTCTTCTCTTCTTTATTATCTCTGGTCAAGCTTTTTACAGGCACATATCATCAAAATCCTACTTCGCAGAAGACATGAGATCTGCGCCCACCTCGCCAGATCCTCCTTCCCCGAGATAGGGTACACCACAAAGCCTTTACATAGTCTCTTATAGTCACTTGCACTTAACCTTGCAAACCTCACACAGTATGCACAAATCATTTACAAACATCACTTGCACTTAGTACAACTTACAACTTGGCTCTTCTAGGCCCCAATCTCTTTCTTACATTGACTAGACATCTATTTATACATTAGAAAAGGTCCAAAACATGGATAAACCCATGGGCCGACATCCTCATACCCGTTACATAAGCCCAAAACCCAAAAGTGTCCTAAAAAGGGGTTGACATACCACAATATCTACTTCGACTTGCGCTCCACCTTCGACAGCCTATCGAAGTCCCAAAATAGGTCAAAACTGACCAAGGATCCTCAAAACTTGGTCAAGGGCCAACATATTTTATATTTTAGTATTAAATTGTTAGTTAGATTTTAGATTTTAGATTTTATAGTCTTAGAGTGTTGATAGGGCTATATTCAGCCCTGTCCATGTATAGGAACATGCCCAAATGTTGGCCTGTCCCTATACATGGACAAGGTCGAATATGGCCCTGTCCATGTACAGAGACATGTTCGAATTCATGCCTTTCCTTGTACATGGACATGGCCATATTCGGCCATGTACATGTAAAGGGATATGCCGGAATAAGGGCCTATCCTTGTACATGGACAGGGCCAAATATGGCCTTGTCTATGTACAGGGACATGCCCAAATTTGGGCCTGTCCTTGTACATGGACATGGCAATTTGGGCATTTCCCTGTACATGGACAGGGCCAAATATAGACCTATCCATGTATAGGGACAGTCTTGAATTAGGGACTATCCCTATACATGGACATGCCCAAATTCAGGCCTGTCCCTGTACATGGACAGGGAAGAATATGTTAAGCATTGCATGCTTCCTGTATCTTATGCTAATTTCTTAGATAATTAATTTAAATTTTATGATTTAAATGTGTTATGGATATAGATTATATTATAAGGAGTGTATTGTTTGTATTATAATTACCTTTGATTACATTGAGCTTGTGAAAAAATGGTGTACATATTAGGTAAAGAGCTATGTGTTATAAACAGGTCCATAGGGTTACAATTAACCTTTCTTATACATATTTATTGCATGTGTTCTATTTTATTATGACAACACTTATTTGATAATCAACTTCATAGTGATTACAACTTACATATCACAAATTTTAGATTTTAGTATTAAATTGTTAGTTAGATTTTAGATTTTAGATTTTATAGTCATAGAGTGTTGACAGGGTTGTAATTGACCCTGTCCATGTCTAGGGTCATGCCCGAATAAGGGTCTATCCCTATACATGGATAGGGTCGAATATGGCCCTGTCCATGTACAGAGACAAGCTCAAATTCAGGCCTTTACCTGTACATGGACAGGGCCATATTCAACCCTGTACATGTACTGGGACAAGCACAAATAAGGGACTGCCCCTGTACATGGATAAGGTTGAATATGGACATGTCCATGTACACGGACATGCCCGAATTTGGGCTTGTCCCTGTACATGGACAGGGAAATTCAAGCCTGTCTCTGTACATGGATAGGGCCAGATATAGCCATGACCATGTACAAGGTCATGCCTGAATTTGGGCATGTCTCTGTACATGGACAGGGCCAAATATATTAAGCATTGAATGCTTCATGTATCTTATGCTCATCGCTTAGATAATGAATTTAAATTTTATAATTTAAATGAGTTATGGATATAGAGTATATTATAAGGAGTGTATTTCTTGTACTATAATTACCTTGTATTACACTAAGCTTATGTAAAAATGGTGTACATATTAGGTAAAGAGTTGTGTGTTATAAACAGGTCCATAGGTTTATAGTTAACCTTTTTTAAACATAGTTAATGTATGTTTTCTAGATTATTACGACAACACTTATTTGATAATCAGCTTCATAGTGATTACAACTTACATATCATAAATTTTAGATTAAATATTTTAGATTTTAGTATTAAATTGTTAGTTATATTTTATATTTTATAGTCTTAGAGTGTTGACAGGGCAATATTCGTCCCTGTACATGTACAGGGACAAGCCCAATTAAGGGTTTGTCCCTGTACATGGACAAGGTTGAATATGGGTTTGTCCATGTAAAGGAACATGCCCGAATTTAGGCTTGTCCCTATACATAGACATGGAAATCAGGCATGTCCCTGTACATGGTCAGGGCCAAAAATAACTATGTCCATGTACAGGGACAAGCCTGAATTCGGGTCTGTCCTTGTACATGGACAGGGCCAAATATGTTAAGCATTGCATGGTTATTGTATCTATCAATCAGAATATGGCCCTGTCCATGTAAAGAGATGGGCCTGAATTTGGGCTTGTCCCTGTACATGGACAGGGTCATATTTTGATTGACATTGGTGCCGAGGGAGGGCGGACGTTGGTGCTGTGAGTGTTTGGCTTAGAATAATTTTAAATTTTATGATTTAAATAGTTAGTGTTAGTATTCTCTCCCAGGATGGTCCATGAGACCTATGAGTAGTTAGTGTTATTTTATGGTTTAAATGGTTAATGCTATTTTATGATTTAAGTACCAAGTTGAGATAATGTGTGATTTTTCTCTCTCTCGGGATGGTCAATGAGACCTAGGAGTAGCTAAGAAGAGCATGATCACATTATTGATCTTCCTTTTATGATGGGATGATAAAAGCTTATAAGTAAATATCATGAGAATCATGTGGACATTTTTCCATTAAAGAAGAACTTAATTGTTGACCTTGTCTTGAAATCAACCTTGCTTGACTTAGGCCCCCTTTAATTGTTGTGTGGGTTTTTGGTTTTGTGCTTTACCTAAAGAAAGTTAACCGCCTTGACTTTGGAAGAATTTAATTGTTGACTTTGTGTTGAAACCACCTTTGCTTGAGTTATGCCCCCCTTAATTGTTGTGTGGGTTTTTGGTTTTGTTCTTTTCTTTTTCCTAAAGAACTTTGAATCCCTTCTCTTGACTTGTTTTTTTCTTGTTGATTTTTATGATTTAACAATAAATATTTTATGTTATAAACTATTATTTGTTCACATTATTTAATTATTTAATTATGTGGCTATGACCCCTCTAGGATAGTTCTTCTTGGTCTTTTCCATCTTCCTGGAGATCTCTTCTTGGTTATTGTTTGGGGATTTTGGTTCTACTTCTTGTTATCGCCCTCCTCATTTTTTTGCTGGTGTCACCCTCTTTATCTCCTTGCTAATGCCACCTTGTGTTTTTTTTTGTTCTCTTCTATTGTTGGTGCCACCTGTGTATGTTTTTGGTTAGTCTATTGATATTTTACCCTAAAAGTTCTTCTTGGCAATTTATTCCATGTGTCATGATGAGATCTGCCCCGAGGGTTTGATCAATGATCCCTTGAATATTTTTCTAAGCATGTATCTAAGAGGATAGCAAAAACATATCATGTAATATTGCTTCTTGTTTTAGTTTTAAGTAAATGTTTTGTCAGTGATTGTTATTGTCAATGATTGTAAAAAATATAGTTTTTCTAGTTTTTTCAATATATGTCTATGCTTTGAAGTTGTCATAAATGCTTAAATTTCTGTGTTATAAATTTAGTATTTCCATTTAATGTTTTTATAATTTATGAAATTTCATATTTATGAATTTTCAAAGGATAGCTATTGAGGCGAGATGTTGAAACATGAGTCTCCAAACATTCATCGCAAACGATCTAGGCTATCCCAAGAAGGAAGAAGAGGAACCCCGTCTTCGACTGAGACTCCGAGTGACCAACGACAATCTAGTAAGAGGAGATTATCAAACGAGTTTGTGAATATGTCGTCTCAAGAATGTGTTTAAACAAGTAATATGGATGCAACCTTCTTAGAGTGGTTGCACATTGATACTCCTACACCTGAGAATGTAGGGAATACATCAGGACAAGAAAACATTTTTGGTAATTTTTTTTGATTTTATATTTTGTGTATTTATGTTTATGCTATATATGTGTGTGTGTGTGTGTGTGTGTGTGTGTGTGTGTGTGTTCGTGTTTTATATATGTTTAAATTTTTTTTTTATGATAAATTATGTCAAGTTAAATGTTGTAATTACTTTCAAATGTGTGTGTAGACAATGAGTTTAGTGCGAATGAAGACAATGAAAGAGAGAGTGAGTGTCACTGAGATTCTAATGTTGGTGAAGAGAGTGAAGGTGGATTTAGGAGGTAGCATTATCAAGAAACAAAAGATTACACGCCTACGTCCACATATCCTTCGGATGTTGGTGATGAGCTTCCCTGGGAAGGGATTACTAAAGCAATGACCCTTTAGCGATGCTCAGGTGTTAAAAACAGGTTGGAACATGATTTGAGAATCTTGGATCTACCTCGGGAGAGTAAACAAATCTTGGAGATTGTTTTGCATTCATTGCAAAACTTTATGGATGCATATCAAAATATGGTGCCAACCACTGACAATTTTATCGATTTGATGAGGAGGCGAAATTCAGAGGTGATGGGCCCCGCTAAATGGGACATAGTAAAAAATAAAGTTTAAAAAGAAAACACAATTTCTATGTTCAATTTCAAAGATGAGACAAAGCGAAATATGTTGAAGGTGCAATATTTTAAGCACCCCAACATAGCAGCACATCTGTATAACAAATTTTTGGCAGCATATGAGAAATTATCGTGGAATGACGAGGTTCCACATTATTTTGATAGACACTTTTATGCAGAGTTTTTCATAGACATGCACCGTGATTTTACTAGTCTACCGTCTGATTATTATGGGGATGATAAAAGAAAAACATATGATCGAGAAGGGGCATATCAAAATGCGACATTGCAGAGGCCACCACGACCTTTAGTATCTCTCCCAACATGGACATTTTCTTCACATTCAGAGTTGCGATCTTCATCATAGGTTGGAAAAGAGGCTAGGAATGCAATCGAGGAAAATTTGGAATCGATTTTTTATGGTGTTGATATTGGTTTGAACCGTCAGTGAGCGAAAGTCAATTCTCAGGCCATTTTTGTTTATAAAACATATGAGGAGTTAGATACCATGTCAGTAGATGTTAAGGTCCTAACCCGCACATAGGTAGATCAATGTATTCGGATGTAATAAAGGTCAATATTAATAAGACCTTTCAATAAAATAGAATAAGTCGGATGTAAGAAGACCTAAT
>ML815413.1:37561-61038 GCA_009831015.1 Picea engelmannii | reverse complement strand
AGATTCAAAGTGCTATTTATGTTGTTATTCTTATATCATTTCAATGTTATTGTGTTGAATGTTCTGGTTATATTTCTGTTATTCTGCCATTACTAGTATTTTATTTCAGTTCTGCATACATTTTATATCTGGAATATTACAGCTAACCTGTAGAAAATTCATCCTAGGATCCTGCATCCATTGTTTAGTCCAAACATTCTTTCTATGCATAGGAATAACATATTTTTTAGTATTTATATCAGATCTAAACATTGTAACACCTTAATAGAGAAATTAGCAGTTATAGTTCATTAGTATTCAACCTTTGTTTACAACACATATAAACGCTAATAACAGAGCATCACAGTATTCATCCAGATCTAATATATTCAAGAACTAACATATCAATACAGATCAGATCTAACATCTTATTCACATCATTAGGCACTAAGCTATCATATTCATCTAAGCATTCATCATTACACTAAGAATGAATCATATAAACAATATAACAACCTTAATGCACAAAGCAACCACGACCTAAGATATACGTGGTTTACCCCCAGCCCGAGGCTACATCTACCAACTCTTCTCTTCTTTATTATCTTTGGTCAAGCTTTTTACAGACACATAGCATCAAAATCCTACTCTGCAGAAGACATGAGATCTGCGCCCACCTCGCCAGATCCTCCTTCCCCGAGATAGGGTACATCACAAAGCCTTTACATAGTCTCTTACAGTCACTTGCACTTAGCCTTGCAAACCTCACAGAATATGCACAAATCATTTACAACCATCACTTGCACTTAGCACAACTTACAACTTGGCTCTTCTAGGCCCCGATCTCTTTCTTACATTGCCTAGACATCTATTTATACATTAGAAAAGGTCCAAAACATGGATAAACCCATGGGCCGACATCCTCATACCTGTTACATAAGCCCAAAACCCAAAAGTGTCCTAAAAAGGGGTTGAGATACCACAACATCTGCTTCAACTTGCACTCCACCTTCGACAGCCTATCGAAGTCTCAAAATAGGTCAAACTTGAACAAGGATCCTCAAAACTTGGTCAAGGGCCAACAAATTTTATATTTTAGTATTAAATTGTTAGTTAGATTTTAGATTTTATAGTCTTAGAGTGTTGATAGGTCCGTATTTAGCCCTGTCCATGTATAAGAACATGCCCAAATGCTGGTCTGTCCCTATACATGGACATGGCCATATTCGACCATGTACATTTAAATGGATATTCCGGAATAAGGGCCTATCCTTGTACATGGACAGGGCCAAATATGGCCTTGTCTATGTACAGGGACATGCCCGAATTTGGGCCTGTCCTTGTACATGGACATGGCAATTCGAGCCTTTCCATGTACATGGACATGGCCAAATACAAACCTATCCATGTATAGAGACAACCTTGAATTAGGGCCTATCCCTATACATGGATATGCCCAAATTCGGGCCTGTCCCTGTACATGGAAAGGGAAGAATATGTTAAGCATTGCATGCTTCCTGTATCTTATGCTAATTTCTTAGATAATTAATTTAAATTTTATGATTTAAATGTGTTATGGATATAGATTATTTTATAAGGAGTGTATTGTTTGTATTATAATTACCTTTGATTACATTGAGCTTATGAAAAAATGGTGTACATATTAGGTAAAGAGCTATGTGTTATAAACAGGTCCATAGGGTTACAATTAACCTTTCTTATACAGAGTTAATGCATGTGTTCTATCTTATTATGACAACACTTATTTGATAATCAAGTTCATAGTGATTACAACTTACATATCACAAATTTTAGATTAAATATTTTAGATTTTAGTATTAAATTGTTAGTTAGATTTTAGATTTTAGATTTTTAGTCTTAGAGTGTTGAAAGGGTTGTAATTGGCCCTGTCCATGTCTAGGGTCATGCTCGAATAAGGGTTTGTTCCTATACATGGACAGGGTTGAATATGGCCCTGTCCATGTACAGAGACAAGCCCGAATTCGGGCCTTTACCTGTACATGGACAGGGCCATATTCAACCCTGTACATGTACTGGGATAGGCCCGAATAAGGGCTTGTCCCTGTACATGGATAGGGTTGAATATGGCCATGTCTATGTACACGGACATGCCCGAATTTGGGCTTGTCCCTGTACATGGACAGGGAAATTCAAGCCTGTCTATGTACATGGATATGGCCAAATATATCCACGACCATGTACAAGGTCATGCCTGAATTTGGGCATGTCCCTGTACATGGACATGGCCAAATATGTTAAGCATTGAATGCTTCATGTATTTTATGCTCATCGCTTAGATAATGAATTTAAATTTTATGATTTAAATGAGTTATGGATATAGAGTATATTACAAGGAGTGTATTGCTTGTACTATAATTACCTTGTATTACATTAATCTTATGTAAAAATGGTGTACATATTAGGTAAAGAGTTGTGTGTTATAAACAGGTCCATAGGTTTATAGTTAACCTTTTTTAAACATAGTTAATGTATGTTTTCTATATTATTACGACAACACTTATTTGATAATCAGCTTCATAGTGATTACAACTTAAATATCATAGATTTTAGATTAAATATTTTAGATTTTAGTATTAAATTGTTAGTTATATTTTATATTTTATAGTCTTAGAGTGTTGACAAGGAAATATTCGTCCATGTACATGTACAGGGACAAGCCTAAATAAGGGTCGGTCCCTGTACATGGACAAGGATGAATATGGGCGTGTCCATGTAAAGGAACAGGCCTGAATTTAGGCTTGTCCCTGTACATAGACATTGAAATCAGGCACGTCTCTGTACATGGTCAGGGCCACAAATAAGTATGTCCATGTACAGGGACATGCCTGAATTTGGGTCTGTCTTTGTACATGGACATGGCCAAATATGTTAAGCATTGCATGCTTATTGTATCTATCAATCAGAATATGGCCCTGTCCATGTAAAGAGATGGGCCTGAATTTGGGCTTGTCCTTGTACATGGACAGGGTCATATTTTGATTGACATTGGTGCTGAGGGAGGGCAGACGTTGGTGCTGTGAGTGTTTGGTTTAGAATAATTTTAAATTTTATGATTTAAATAGTTAGTGTTAGTATTCTCTCCCGAGATGGTCCATGAGACCTTATGAGTAGTTAGTGTTATTTTATAATTTAGTTAGTGTTATTTTATGATTTAAATGGTTAATGCTATTTTATTATTTAAGTACCAAGTTGAGATAATGTGTGATTTTTCTCTCTCTTGGGATGGTCAATGAGACCTAGGAGTAGTTAAGACGAGCATGATCACATTATTGATCTTCCTTTTATGATGGGATGATAAAAGCTTATAAGTAAATATCATGAGAATCACGTGGAAATTTTTCCATTAAAGAAGAACTTAATTGTTGACCTTGTCTTGAAATCAACCTTGCTTGACTTACGCCCCCTTTAATTCTTGTGTGGGTTTTTGGTTTTGTGCTTTACCTAAATAAAGTTAGCCGCCTTGACTTTGGAAGAATTTAATTGTTGACTTTGTGTTGAAACCACCTTTTCTTGAGTTATGCCCCCCTTAATTGTTGTGTGGGTTTTTGGTTTTGTTCTTTTCTTTTTCCTAAAGAACTTTGGATCCCTTCTCTTGACTTGTTTTTTTCTTGTTGATTTTTATGATTTAACAATAAATATTTTATGTTATAAACTATTATTTGTTCACATTATTTAATTATTTAATTATGTGGCTATGACCCCTCTAGGATAGTTCTTCTTGGTCTTTTCCATCTTGCTAGAGATCTCTTCTTGGTTATTGTTTGGGGATTTTGGTTCTACTTGTTGTTATCACCCTCCTCACTTTTTTGCTGGTGTCACCCTCTTTATCTCCTTGCTAATGCCACCTTGTGTTTTTTGTCGTTCTCTTCTATTGTTGGTGACACCTGTGTATGTTTTTGGTTAGTCTATTGATATTTTACCCTAAAAGTTCTTCTTGGCAATTTGTTCCATGTGTCATGATGAGATCTGCCCCGAGGGTTTGATCAATGATCCTTTGAATATTTTTCTAAGCATATATCTAAGAGGATAGCAAAAACATATCATGTAATATTGCTTCTTGTTTTAGCTTTAAGTAAATGTTTTGTCAGTGATTGTTATTGTCAATGATTGTAAAAAATATAGTTTTTCTAGTTTTTTCAATATGATTTAGTTCTTAGTTGTGTTGTTCACATATCCCTATTCCATCTCCTACTATGTGGACAGGTTTGTCCCAATTCTCATTGGGAGAGTTTGAAGAGGGTGGCAGTTCGCATGTATCATTGCATGTTGAAAACAAATTTAGTTATATATTAAAATTGCAAATTGTCATTTAAATTATTAATTTAAAAGAAGAATTTATTAAACAATATTTAATTTACGGAATCATAGGTTGGCACATCATAGGCATTACATGTTTCAAAATTTAAACTACAATTTAATGTGTTAAAATCATTTAAATTTAATTTTCAAATTTTCAAATTTTCAAATGTGTTATATAGGGCAATGTGGAGAAGAGAGTACCTAAGAGTGTGCTTAAACAAAATGTGTAGTAGAGAGTGCAGGATATTGGGATTGAGGAGGAAGCATCCATACCTGGGAAGGATGCCTCTATTCATGATGATTCATAAATGTATGTTCATTTCACATTAGTGAGTTTTAATTTTCTTTTATGTTGGGATTTTATATAAAAGTGTTCAATATTATTTTTGTTGAATAAGCTAATATTTTTTGTTTTTTTTCAAATTTTTAGTTTAGCCTTTCCTATTCATAGGTTTACTAAACAAGTGTTTATATAAATTTTCAATGCTTTGATCAATTATTTTGAAATATATAGAACCCCTAGATATAAGCTTATCATTGTCTTAAATGGTACATTCAATCTTATTTATGTTTAGATCATGATGAAGACCTAATTTTGAACTTGAACATTTGATTATTTGAGAACAGACTCTATCCCACATCAGAAAAGGGTAAGTTTCTAAATTTTATTCGATAACATTCCTTTCCTTCTTTTCCAAGAATGGCGTAGTATGGACATTTGTGTTTTCTGCATACAACGAAGTGAATTCCTTCTTGCCAGGGTATTTTCAAACTCTTGACTAAATTGATTACTAACCACAAAAACCAACATTCAAATATATTTACAAATAAGCTATGTACATGCATGATCTCACTTATGTTTAGATTATGATGAAGACATATTTCAAAGAGCATTTGATTATATGTAATATGAATACATTCCAAAGATGAAATATTTAAATGGTTTTTGATGAATGACTTAATATATGTGCAGATTTGTGTTTTCTTCATGTACATGAAAGATTATATGAGAACATCTATTCCACCACAGAAAGATGAGATAAGTATTTTCTAGAAGAATGGTTTTTAAAATGGAGATTTGTGAACTTTCATAAAAATAAGAAATTTCTTGGAAGAATGACTTAATATGGAGATTTATGAGTCCTTTAATTTGTTTCATAGACATAAGTAATTTCTTGGAAGAATGGATTAATATGGAGATTTATGAGTTCTTTAATTTGAAAGGACATTTGAGGTCATTTGATATATGAGAACACCTATTCCATTGCAGAAGAGGAGAGAAGTATTTTACTGTTGAGAAGATAAGTATTTTACTGCTGAGCAAATAAGATCACTTGGCATGAGAATTTCACGTGAAGGATTTGAGACTTTATCCACAAGGAGATAAGTATTTTATTGGAAGAATGAATTAATATGGAGATTTGTGAACTTTCTGCATACACAAATATATTTATTTTTAGAGTATTATCTAACTCTGAACACAAAAATTGGTTACCAAGAACATATTTATTATCTTTAATTTTTTTTAAGATTTTAGATAAGATTTTACAAATTGTTTAAATCATGTATGTTTAATCTAGAGAGAAACTATTTTGGAAGTTTTGAAACTTTGTGATGGAAGTTTGGTTTAAAAAAAGTGCCAACAAAGTGTAATAAAAAACAGAGGGATAATTTTAAATCCGTGGAAGTCTCGTTGGGTATGTTATTATTTCTTATTGTTTATTTAATATTTAGCTAAAATATATATGCTAATATGTGTTATTTGTTTTTTATTATTATTGGTTTTTATTGTTACAGATGTTTACATTATATTTGGTGGGAAGGAGTATGTTGCAGGATGAGACTTAACTCTTTTCATATGTATATAAATTTTTCTTTAATCACAACTTGTTTTATTTATCTAAAATGTACATGTGTACATTTTATTTTAAACTTATACATATATTTTATTGTAAATTTTTGAATTTTGAATTTGAGAAATGTTTTCTTTTGTAGGTATGAAGTGATCTATCTTAAAGCGATGGCTTAGTGTCCATAATTTTGGAGTTAAATGTCTTAGTTTTTTTTATCATCCTAAAATGGATGTGGACCCTATGTATTCGGCGATGTAACTATTCAAACTTTCATTATATATATATATATATATATATATATATATATATATATATATGGAACTCAAAATATGATACAGATTTTATGAGCAAAACAAAATGAATACAGTTTATTAATAGGTGCTTAACACAAAATAACAGAGATACAGTAAAAATGGTTTTCTATTCAATAACGAAATAAGCTGAAACTGTAAAATGCAGCGGAAACAAGCTTGCTGGAATGGTGGTGGCTTATCTCTGAGAAGAGATGTGACGACAACACACATTCACAAGAAGAAGGTTACAATAAGGCTCTGAAGGCCTTTTTACAATAAGAAAGAATGTCCGAAAACCCTATACATCCAAAAACCCTATACATCCAAAAACCTAACCCTAGGAGATGAAGCGTCAAAAGTCATGTGGGCCCTGTTTGGGTAAGTTAGTACATCAACTTCCCGGGGTTGTAACTTTTGCATACGATCTCCATTTTAGGCGTGTGATAGCTCGTTGGAAAGGTATCATCGAGGAGATTCATTTTGGGGGATAAATATTCCTTCAGATATCATTGAGGAGCTTGATCCCAAAAAACCTTCATTTAGGCCCTCAAAATGGCCCCAGAAGTTAAAACTGCTAAAAATAGTAAATTGCCAAAATTGCTAGAAAACTATTTTGAGCCAGTTTAAAAAGGTGGGTGGCCACTGATATCCATCTAGATCAATCCTACCTCCTTAGGAAGCAATGGTCTCCATTGCATTGAGGTACCCCATCAAATGAGGAAATTTCTGCTCAATTTGGCCTCGAGTGAGCCACTTGCCTTGATGCAGGAGCTGCCCTGCTTTGACGACTCGATAAAGCTAGATCATTTGTTGTCGAGTTCCCTTGATTTGTCTGTCCACAATATGATCATTGGATTCCTATTGTAGGAAATCAGGGTTGACCTCTGTTGGTGTTAGTTGTTCTGCTACTTCTGAGGTGTCCAATAACGGTGGGAAATAAGGGCAACGAAGATCCATGTTGAACACTGGGTGCAGACCAAGGAAAGGAGGAATGTTGAGATCAAAAGAATTATCCCCCATGGCCTTGGTGATAGTGTACGACCCATAACAGAGTGGGAAAAGCTTCCGATGGGGTCCTGTCAGGCATTCTTTCTGCTAGTGCAACCAAACTTTGTCGCCCACCTAAAACTTATGCGGTACCCGATGTTGATCATGGCGCTGTGTGTACTTGTCATTGGAATTCTGTAGGATATCCTAAACCTGTTGGCGGATGTGCTGGATTCGCTCAATGAACCAAGTGGATTTGTCAGCTTTAGTTGGAGCAGGAGATGAGTCGGTCGAGGTGACCATAAGGGGAAGTTCAACATCTATGGGTCCCAATGGTTGGAATCCCAACCCCACTTGAAAGGGGTTGTGGCTGGTTGAGCTATGCAGGGCTCGGTTGTAGCTATGCTAGACATAGGGAAGGCTCTCATCCCATGTGTGAGGGTTCTTTGAATTATACATGCAAAGGATATGCACAATCATTCGATTTACAACTTCGGTTTGGCCATCTGTCTGGGGATGGAAGGCCATGGATTTGGTGAGCTTGGTGTCCAGCAGTGACCAGAGACTTGACCAAAATGTGTTGAGAAATTGACTATCCCGATATGAGACAATGGTTTGTGGGATTCCAAAATGTACCCAAACTCGTTCAAAGAAGAGCTTGGCAGTGGCCTCTCCTGTGATGCTCTTCTTGTAGGCAACCATAATCGCCATCTTAGAAAAGCAATTAACAACCACAAAAACACAGTCATTTCCCCACTTGGTGGATGGGAGGCCCGACATGTAGTCCATTGATATGGATTCCCATGGCCTTTCAGGAGTAGGAAGAGGGGTGTATAGGCCCTATTTCTTAGTGGTCGGTTTGGCAATAGCGCAAGCAGTGCAGGACCTGATATACTTACTGACCTCTTGTCGAAGTTTCGACTAGTAGAATTGTTTCTGTAGCATCACCACTGTCTTTTCAACGCCGGAGTGTCCTGCCACCTGACTGTAGTGGGCTTCCTAGATCATCTTTGCTTGCTCACTTGATGGAACACAGATATGGCCCAGATGACACAAAAACCCATCCTAAAGATGGAAATTATCAACAACTGCGTTTGCACCCAACATTTGGTAGGTGGTGGCGAATTCAGGGACTGTCTCATAGAGTTGGGGCCATCCAGATGTCTCATGGTCGCAAGATTCTAGCACCATGGTGAGTTCCGTGATTGGCGGTCTGCTGAGGCAATCAATGATGCGATTGGTGCTTCCTATTTTATACTTGATGTTGAGATGGAATTGCTGCAAGTATGTGGACCACTTTTGATGGTGGTCATTCTGCAATTTTCCCTGCATCTGCATGAACTGCAGTGGCTTATGATCAGTGTGGATCACTATTTCCTTCCCAAGAATGTAATGTCTCCACTGGCGGCATGCTTGCACAATGGAGTACATTTCTTTTTCATAAGTAGGGTACTTACGGACAACATCTGACAGTGTCTCACTATGATATGCTATGGGGTGGCCGTGCTAAGTGAGAACGATGCCCACAACATAGTCTGAAGCATTTGTCTCGATCTCAAAAGGATGTTGCAGGTCTGGTAGTGAAAGTACTGGGGATCAGCACAAGCGCTGCTTCAAATCATCAAATGTTTGTTGTTGGGACTGGCCCCACGCAAATTTCTCCTTACAACCACCTCTGTTTATTTGGCTGAGGGCCCATGCAATATGGGAGAAACCCAACACGAACCTGCAGTAGAAATTGGCAAGGCCCAAGAAGCTCCGAAGCTTAGTGAGTGTTGTTGGGGTTGGCCAGTCATGGATGACTTGGATCTTGGCTAGATCCACATGTACACCATGTTGATCAATGATGTATCCCAGGTAATGGATCCTGTCCATGCCGAAGGAGCATTTTTCCAAGTTCGCGTATAGCTTGTGCTGTCGCAGGGTGTGCATAACCTGCTGAATATGTTGCAAGTGTTCGGCCCAAGTCTTGCTGTAAATTAGAATGTCATCCAAATACACCACTAAAAAAGTATTGGTGAATGGTCGCAGGATATCATCTATCATCCTCATGAAAGTGGTTGGAGCATTTGTCAAACCAAAGAGCATGACCAACCATTCAAAAAGGCCTTCCTTTGACTTGAAGGCGGTCTTCCATACATTTTTCTGTTCTATCGGGACCTAGTGGTACCCAGAATTCAAATCAATATTACTAAAGTATTTGGTCCCCATGAGTTGATCAAGGAGGTCATCGATTCGAGGAATTAGGTACCAATTTCTGACTGTGATTTTATTCGTAGCCCAGTAATCAATACAGAGTCGCCAGGTTCCATCTTTCTTCTATACCAGCATGATTGGGCTCCCACAAGGTGATGAGCTAGGGCAGATGTGCCCCTTTTGGAGCAGTTCTTGGATCTGTTGCTTGATCTCCTCATTCTCTAACAAAGAGCGGTGATAGAATAGCCCATTGGGCAATGTTTCTCTGAGGGTCAGATCGATGGGGTGCTTGACCTGGAAATGTAGAGGAACCCCTATAGGTAAGGAGAAGATATACGAGTATTCTTCAACGACCTTATCTACTGGATTCTGTTGTGTGGAGAGGTCGGTCGCAAAGACCCTGGATGTGGCTGTGATCTTTCGCTTATTCTGAGAGCGAATCATGAAGAAGAAAAACTTCCCCGTCTGAGAGATGACCTTCCTGCATTTCTTAGAAAAGATCAAGGAAATAGCACTAGGTGGGACTTCCTCGGGTATCCTGTACAATTTCCTGTTCAAAGTAATAATAACACTACGAGGCCTAGACTCATATACAACATGATGTTTCCATAAATAAGGTTGGCCCAAAATAACATCACAAACTTTGAGAGGAGTAACATCACACAATACCTCGTCTTTGAAGGGCTTGATGTCGTATGACAGTCGACACTGTTGGCTGATGCGGGGATCGCTTCCTTGGTGGAGCCATTCAATGGTGTACGGTTGTGGGTGTGGCATTGTTGGCAGGGCCAGCCGCTTGACGACCTCTGCTGAGATGAGGTTCTTCTGGCTACCACTATCAACGATGAAGTGCAACGGGGTGCCTTTTACCCACATCTTTGAATGGAAGAGGCGCTCTCCTTCTTCTGGCTTGTCTAGCTCACCAGGTTGGAGTTTGGTGGTAGCAACGGTGGCACTGGGTTCCATGTCAATGATCCATCTTCCCCTTTCTGGTTCTGGCTCAGAGTCATAATCTGAATCTGATTCAGAGGCTTTCACTTTGACCACTAGTGACTTCTTTGAGTGGCAGTCAACAGTGTTATGCCAAGGGCTCTTATGGAAGTCGCACCACTTCCTAGTATCTTTCTTTGTCTTTTCGATGTCCTTCTTTTCTTGTGGCTTGGAATAGTTGTCTTGATACTTTCCATATTTTCTCTGTCCTTTATTCGGTGGGTTGGGGCCACCCTTTCCTGGATTTTGTTGTGAGGGGTTCCCAAGCCCAAATTGTCGCATCTTTTGTTTGAGCTTCTGCTCAATTTTGACGACATATCGGTAGGCCACACCCAAGGATGAGATGTCCAGAAATTTCATTTCAGTCTGGATGTATCTATGCAAAGCACTATGATACTTGAGCACCCGATGTCACTCCGAATCTTTGATACCCAACTTGGTGCGCAAGGTATGGAAGATATTTGTGAAATCTGACACTGCTTGGTCTCTTTCTTGCCGCAGTGTGGTCCATTTGGTATACAGGTCGTTATAACTTCCAACAGGGTAGTATTGTTCCTTAATAACATCCCTAAAGGATTCCCAGGTGGTCGTGACTGAAAATAATGAGGCTTCCTCTGTTTCCTTTTGCTCACAGAATGTTTCCCACCAATCTTTGACATGGGGAACGACTTTGAGGAGCGCAAAAGTAATCTTTTCTTTATTCAAAAAGTTATGGACAGAAAAATACCCTTCTAGTAGATTCAACCACTTGTCTATAGCATCTGTGTCTATCTAACCTTCAAATATAGGAATATATAAGTTTATTTGTACCTTGAAGGGGGCGAAACCTTCGTTTGAAGAAGATGCGTCACTTGTTGGTAGCCACTAAAGGATTTGCGCGAAACTATCCATCATCTCGTTCCTCTGTTGCGTGAGGGATTCCTCAATCAATAGTTTGAAAGGATATCCTGTCCCATCATCTTTATTTTCTCCTTCCATGGGAGGTCTCTTGGGCATGCGAGAGCTTCTTTCCTCAAGAGAAACAAGCTCGAGACCCAACTCTTTGTACTCCGACCTCGTTGGGGACATGCACTAAGACGACAAGGAGCAGACCGCTCTGATACCAATGATACAAATTTTATGAGCATAATGAATGAATACATATTATTAATAGGTTCTTAACACAAAATAACAGAGATATAGTAAAACTAGTTTTCTATTCAATAACGAAATAAGATGAAACTGTAAAATGCAACAGAAATAAGCTTGCTGGAATGGTGGCGGCTTATCTCTGAGAAGAGATGTGACGACAACGCACGTTCGCAAGAAGAAGGTTACAATGAGGCTCTGAAGGCATTTTTACAATAAGCAATAATGCCCCAAAACCCTAGACATCCAAAAACTTAACCCTAGGAGATGAAGCGCCAAAAGTCATGTGGGCCCCGTTTGGGTAAGTTAGTACATCAACTTTCCGGGGTCATAACTTTTGCATACGATCTCCGTTTTAGGAATGTGATAGGCCGTTGGAAAGATATCGTCGAGGAAATTCATTTTGGGGTCTCAATTGTGCCTTTGGATATCATTGAGGATATCTATCCCGAAAAAAATTCATTTAGGCCTTCAAAATGGCCCCAGAAGTTAAAACTGCTAAAAATAGTAAATTGCCAAAATTGCCAGAAAACTGTTTTGAGCCAGTTGGAAAAGGTGGGTGGCCACTGATATCCATCTAGATCAAAATATAAATTTATTGTCTCATATTTTATTTCTCTTATATTTTTTATGATGGTGGAATATATTTTTTATTCATTAATAAATAGTCAATAACTTATAATTTGAATTTTTATGATGGTGAAAGGATAATTTATGTTTTATGGGAAGCAACTTATAATTTTGCGCCTTTTATTTTTTCAGCTCATTCTCATACCTCAGCCCTAGCTCCTCAAAGCTTCAACCCTGGTTTTATTCATCTATGCTTCGTTTCAACTCGCCTTAAATTAATTTCCATCCCTCCTCTCCCTTGTTTTTTCTCGATGCCAAGGAAAAGGGGAATCCAAGAGAGGGGATGCGTGGTATAGCTCATGGGGGCGAGGATGAAAAAACACTCCAGACTTGCCTCTGCCTACAGCCCATTCATCCACCTTGGATCTCCCTCCTCTGTCCTCCCTGTGGGCCTGCTGAGTTGAGTGTTTTGACAACATGGGTAATTCACTCGGCTTCGCTCTTGAGCTCAACTCAAAAGCGTTGTCCATACACCAGCCTCCCTCCTACCTTCCTTCTCCATATGCTCTCCCTAGTCAACTTCCCCCCTCACTTATTCCATTTCCTCCCACACTTTGTCTGTAGTTCCACCACCACCTTCATGTCCTCTTCCACCCCTGCTTTCTCCTCGGCCACAACATTCATGTGCTTGGTGCGATGGGTTTATGGAGATGCATAATTATTTGGACAAAATCCATAACTCAGTCTTCGAATTCAGGCATGGCATGGAGGATATTTTGAACAGAGACAAAATTTGTGAGTGTCACGAGGAGCGCTTGGAGACTCCCATATGCACTCTCTTTCACACCACTCCGGACACAGGGACTTCATCCCCGAACATTGAGCATGATCCTCAGAGGGAATGAAAGATAGGCCCAAGCTCTAGATGAAAATGGTGTTCAAAGGTTTTCTTCGTTTTTTGATGTCTTTAGACAGATTACTTCTCTTGGCTCTAGCTCTACAAGGCACCTTAGTTTCTAGTCTTAGAACAACAATATGTCACAGGACAATTTTTTCTCCTTTTTATACAATTGTGAACCGTTTGGACAAGTGGAAACATTGGTTTCCCATATGGGTGATGCAACCACTGTCTCACTATTTTCCATGATAGATGGAATATTTTGATACCAGAAGGATTTAATACATCTTTCTAAATTACAAAAAAATAAAATCAATTTCTATGATTTTATAATTTCAATTTTTATGATGGTGAAAGGATAATATTTTTCTGAAATCCACCTGTTGTAACACACCCACGGTGGGGCATAAAAAATCTATTCTTATTGAGAGAAAAATACCCTCATTAAGAGGTCTCTATTCCATTCTGCTCTTCCAGAGCTTTCCAACCACGATCTCCGTGCTCCGAGATGAGCTCAGATCAGGAAGATATCCTCTCCCAAGGTCTTCTGGTTCTTTCATTCTCTCTGTACTTGCATATGACTGTGGGATATGAATAGACACCAAGACAATATGCACCAAGACGATCACAACGTGAATCCTCTAGAGTGGCAAACCTCCAAAGTTCACAATCCGATGCCCTATGTCCTCGAGGATTTCGATGACCCTGATTTACTTTGGGACTCTGGTGTTCAAGAGTTTCAAACGTTCCTACACCTTTTTCCTCAGAGTTAATCCATACACGGAGTTACAGATCGAGCACCACATGTCCCTTGTGATCAACGATTATGATCTTGTTCAGGCTTCGACGTTCGGAGGTTCCGAGAACTCCATCTCTTTTTCCTCCGAAGTAATCCGTACCCACAGTTCCAGATCAGGCGCCACACGTCCATCTAAATCAACGACTCAGGTCCACTTTGGCGCTTCAACGTTTGCAAGTCCTGGACACTCACACCACCTTTTCTCCCAGAGTGATTTTAGCCAAATTCAATGATCTGTCGACACGTGTTTCCTTCAAATCAACGGTCACGATGTAATTCGAGAGTTCTCAACTCTCGTGACCTCACTTTCCTCCGAAGTGGTGATCTTATGAAATAGAATATCTGCTGACACCTGTCCTCAGCTAATGGATGACTCAGATGAACTCCGTCTCTTCGGTCTTTGGGAGTTCTTGTTCAACACATCCCCTTTTCTCCCAGAGTGACTTTCCTCCGAAGTGCAGGTTCTGATGACACCTGTCCCTTTGGCTTGGATGACTCAAATCTACTTCGGCTCTTTGGGTTTCAGGAGTGTTAACCACTCCACACTCACTTTCTCCTGGAGTGACTTTCCTCTGAAGTGCAAGATCTAATGACACCTGTACCTTTTGCTTGGATGACTCATATCTACTTCGACTCTTTGGGCTTTGGGAGTGTCAACCACTCCACACTTGATTTCTCCCGGAGTGCTTACACCCAAAGTCGACGGATTTCCACTAGGTGTCTGTTGGGCCCCAACAACTCCCCCTATATTTTTACAAAATTTAAAGGGCCCTTAGCAGAATCTTGATAATTATAATGAGCTACAAAATCAACATTTTCAAATAGTTATATGCCTTGGCTTCCTTTGAGACAAACTTAAGACATTCACTATAGTATGAAACATTCATTACAAGAGTATATGTTAAAAGTTAGAAACGAGCATAAAAATCATAATTTAAACAAAAACGTTAATTTTTATCAAATGTTTACTTTCATTTAAATTATGATTATGTGTTCATTCTTTTGCTCATTAGCAAGTTTGAATATTTTGAATAATGTGTTCAATACTTCATCAAATAATATCTTAGTTGGTTTCTCATTTTCATGAAATCATTTGGTGATGTTAATTAATTAAATTATTTTTTCATTTTGCATCTCATTTCAAAATAATAATAATCAAAGAATTATCTATCATTTGTTTGATTTTGTAAAAAACTAAAATTAATAATTTTTCTCCATTAACTTGAAGCTTCTAGATCATATTTGAAATGAAATTATAAATAATGTTTTTTTATAAATTATAGTTAGTTTAAATTAATTTTTTATTTTTCTATATTTTGTTTTATTCACAATTTTTAGGTTATTAATTTAGGTTTCTTTTTGTTTCATAGGTTTCTATTATAAAATATTTGATACAGATATGATCATGGCTTGATTTTATTATCCAAATACATTCAAGATGATTGATCCAAAAATAATTTTGGATTGCTACAAAAAAAATTATGAGTAACAACAGATAAAATTTAGAAAGACGTCAAGATCAGACAGACGATTTTGCAAAACTGATTTCAGCCAAACCACGAGGAATTAAAAGAAACGGTTGAAAACCCAAAACCCAAATGGACCCATTTACCTTCCGCGTATAAATTTTCCCAAACAAATGCACGATTTGAGAGATATTTGGGTCTCTTTTAGAGGCAAATTTCAGGTGGCGAAATTAATAGTGATGCCCAGACTGTTCATTTGTTTTATAAATATATGAGAAATATCAGAGCCATGGGGGATGGAAGAATTGGAGAGGAGGATTTTAATCCTTTCTATTTTGTATATTATTTCTTTTGTAAACTTTTTATTTCTTTTCAAATGGAGTAATGGATGGCTGGAAGCTTTGGGAGAATGGACGAATATGTTTAAAGAAGAATATGGAATTCCAGGTTGCTTAATGGCTTTTGTCTTGTAAGTAAAATGGTTTTATTTTCATTATAATATATTCGTATTCTTTGAATAATTAATTATGCATTGATTTAAATAGCTTTAGTCCTTTTTATCAATACATGGTTAATCATTATCATTTATGTATAAATTTTCCAATCTTTAAAGTCTATTATCCAAACAATTTCTTCCAGGACTACAGAATGGACAAGTGATTCCAAAAACTTAATAGAACGACATATATGCATTTTGGCTTTAGCCTTTTGTTTATAATGTTGTTATTTATGTTATTTTAATCATGTTACATGTGCAAGTTTGATATCTTTAGATTAAATGATCTGTGGTGTGTAGGAGGTTTATATTATAAATACCATCTATCATTTGCTTCATCAAAATACAAATGCTGTGATTATATCTTCGATTTAAATAATGAGATTTATCTTTGAGTTTTAAATTGAATGATAAAATACATAGATTGCTTCCAGATTTATCTTGTTGTAATCATGTATAATTATGAGATCACAGGTTTATGTTTGTGTTTCCTTTTCTGTCATTAAAACCTAAGCTACCAATACATGTTCTGAATTTATTTAGAACATTCAAAAGGTTCACTGCAGATTTATCTCTTGGACATGGTAGTTGGATGTTCACCACTCATGCAGATGCTTAGATACACCTCACTAATTCATTGACATGATAGTTTCTTTGTATTTTTCTGTCATTTGCATATCATTGAAACTACAATGTATGGTTCAGCTTTGACTATCCACATGTTCATGTTTCATTAATTTTTTTTTTGCAAGATTCTTTAAATTTATAAAAGAAAAACAATAAATATTTTTATGTGCTTTCTTTATCTGCTTCCTAGAAGCAATCATTTTTCACATCGATTTTCGTAAGTTTCGATTAAAACTTGCATCTTGTAAATCATGTAAATAAACGAGACTTGTATATTTTATGCTTAAATACAACTACTATAGTTACATTTGAATATATGTATATATATATATATATATATATATTGTGTTTAGTAATTAGTTAGTTATTTATCTCTTTTATTCGTTTCTTTTAGGATTCTTAGATTGGCTAACGGAGCCATTAAACCCGTCAGAACGAGTTACACCAAACGACTTGGGTTATTTAGACAACCCCAGACCGGACTCGCTCTTCCAGTTGATGGATGGTCAATTTCTCCCGTCAACAGTGTCCCTATTCTCAGATTGATGACACAGACAAACTCCGTTACTCCGCGAATTTCTAAAGGAGCTCACGACTATCCTCCTAACAACTTTTCTAGATCTGATGGTCATGATCCGACCAATACCGATTTGTTTTCCAATCGATGGTTCACAGTGATTGAGGGGCCCCAACATGATCATGCTTTATGAGTGATATCTATCTCCTCAATCTGAAAAATACCCATCCAGCACGGTCAAATCATGGTCGTTGATCCTCCAACCCGACAAGATGAACGATGTTGGTGGATTACGAGCCACGGACTAGCATGTCCTCTAATTTCACCTCCACGCTCCACAATGATTCCTTGCCATCGATCTCCATTCATAGATCGACGATTCACAGTGATTGCGGTATCCAATCTTCCCGATTTGGAAAGTTATCGCTCGACTCTATATAATCCTAGTCGTTGATCTTCCATTCCCAACGAGATCAATGACATTGGTTGATTGCGGGCCGTGAACTAGCATGTCCGCTAATTTCACCTTCGCGCTCCGCAATGATTCCCAACCATCGATTTAATCGAGCAGCTTGTCTTTGAATCATTAACTCCATTGGGTCTTTTAGTCGATATGATGACTGGGATAGATTCTCCTCCCGATGAATGGCTCACATCCATCTCTTCTGTCAATTTCTTAATTCATCTATGACTCTCGTTACTCCGGTAGTTCAAGTAACTTTGACTATCGTGAAATTTGACACCTCAGAGCTTCAAACTCTCGAAGTTCTGAAACCTTCATGAGATAACTCCTTTTAGTGCAGGGTTCCTAGACCCAAGTCATGTGGACCCTCAGATGACTCTTGGGCTATGAAATCTACTCTTAGTTGTATTTTTGGTTGAGGACTCGATCATGAGTTCAAAGTCTCTTAGACTACTAGTTTGAAGGAAACACCTCCCTAACTCGCAAAACTTTAAGATCTGAAACAGGGCAAGGTAAACTCATGAGATTACCAAGACGGTAGTAGTGCCAAGAGGCTTGCTCTGACTTTGGGACTATGATGTAATTTCCTGGGGAGAAATGCCTTTGAGGGATTAAATTGGAGCATATGGAAAATCAAGCAGAATCATAAGTTCTCAAGGGAAAAAATGCATACTCATAACTTAATCATTTTAATGCAGAAAACATTTATAGACACATAAATATACACATGCATCCATTATTTCCAATTTAGAGCACAAGGCATGAAAAACACTTATTAGAACCATAAGGCGTGATGTGACTGCTGAAAGGGGTGCTCATTTCCACCAAACCATAGGATCCATCACTCCTAATGGATTTACCACTGGCCACCCCCAAGCTTAGAACACGATGCTTTGAGATTCAATCTCTTTCTTCTCGCTCAACGAAAGTTAGGGACGAAGGTTACTCTCCTTCTCCCAATACACAAATAGATAGGGATGAAGGTTACTCTCCTTCTCTCGGCTCAGTCTCTATTTTCTGGGATTAGAAGTCACTCCCTTTTTTTCTCAGTCCTTCCTTAGACCCGAGAGATTAGGCTCTAGTCTCTTCATTCTTCGCAGGTCTTCCTATGCCCACCACGCTTCCTTTCTTTCCTTCCTCAATAAGATTGTATGTGGCTTGAATTCCCAGTCTATGGTCAAGTCTGGAAGACTTACAGATGGGCAGTCTACCCCATCCCCTCATTAACTCTTGAAGAGGTATTCCCACCTACCATCCTGACTGTAATTGACTCTTGGGTCATAGGGTTGTTCTAATCCTGAGCAATTAAATCCAACAAAGTACTAGTTTGGTGGAGGTTAATGCAACCATTCTTGGTCCCCTTCACCACCATTTCATAGCATTCATGGTCTCTCTTAGCACATCCCCTTTCCAACATTGATGAAACACGTATCCATTTTCTATTAAAATAATGGAATTTACATTCATCGACCTTTTATAAAAAGGTCCACCGAATCAAACATTCACACCTTTGAGTTTTCCATAGTTCCTTGGCCAATATAGTTATAATTACAAACTGGGGGAAACAGGGTGTTACACCTGTTCTGGTTTCCCTTTTGTGGAAGAATAGGTGGATAATAGGTGGCATTGTATATACATAAGCAATTATTAATATAAGGATCCTACTTTATTTACAAGAAAATTTTTTTAATTGATGTTTTATGATACTGTGTTGAAATTAAAAATGTTTTATTTCATTTTATTTATAAACATCATTGTTTTATTTCCAACACTAAAATGGTTATGTTAGTCTTTGGTTTCTTTTCAATCTTTCAATACATTTATTCAAGAAAATGTGAAATAAAAATGTGTACTTTGAAATAAAAATTGAAATAAAAACATGATTTAAAACCTATTTTAATATGTAAAATTAAAATATACTTTAATATAAGTAAGCGTTTTTCATTAAAATTTATATTGATATAAATTGTTTATGTATTGAAAATGGTAGAAAATGGTTGATCTGGAAATTATCAATACTCTGCACATTGGAAGTATTCACTAATGCCATTAATATGACACCTACCATTAATTGAAGTATTCACTATACCATTAATGACAGTATTCACTATGACAGGCCAACACTAAACTAATTATGTTAGTCTTTGGTTTCTTTTCGAGCTTTCAATATAATTATTCAAGAAAATGTGAAATAAAAATATGTACTTTGAAATAAAAATTGAAATAAAAACATGATTTAGAACCTATTTTAATATGTAAAATTAAAATATACTTTAATATAAGTAAGCGATTTTCACTAAAATTTATATTGATATAAATTGTTTATGTATCGAAAATGGTAGAAAATGGTTGATAGAAATTATCAATCCTCTGTACATTTGAAGTATTCACTAATGCCATTAATATGACACCTACCATTAATTCAATTGAAATTATGAAAATCTAAATGCAACAAACCAAACCTTAATAGATGACCTGCTATTTTTTATTTTTTGTTATCAGGACACAAAATCAAATTTGTTTTCAACTTAAGTTTTTTTCAATCAAACTCAATGAAAACTATGTTTAATGTGTATAATATAAGTAGTGTTAGGTTCATCATACAATTTTTTCAAGTAGATCATAATTTCAATTTTGTTTTCAATTTGTTTCAAGATATTGAAATCTAAATGCAAAAATTTAACAATTTAATATAATATCAACACATTTGGAATCAAAATTCACAATTTCATAATTAAAATTGATACTTTTTAAGATGTCTTTAAATTTTTTAATTAGGATGTTGATCATATGTATTACCTTGAATTATTTAATTAGGATGTTAATCATACTTTTTAAGATGTCTTTAAAGTTTTTCCAAGCCATCAATAGTCCCTTATAATGACATGGAAATGGGTCCTAGTTTTGATATGAAGTTATCATTTTCATATGAAAAAGCATTGAATAATCATTACAAATAATGAATGCAAATCCTATATGTAGAAAATTGGTTACATGCATTAAAGAATTCATGTATACGATCTGGATAATTTGTAGGATTAAAGTATAATCATCCAAAGTATAGGTTAGTTTAGGTTAGTATACGATTTATGAAATTGTAAATACGGCTTGGTAAACTTTAGAATTCATCAAAAATATAACTTTTCTTAATTGAATGGACCATGAAAGTAAACTAAACTGGAAATAATTCTAGAATCCTAGATATTCATAAATACCTGTACTTTCAATGAAAAATATAAAATTCTGGAATGTACATGTCACTTGTTTAAAGAAATTGTAATGGTATTCCATTTTCAATTATTTGTTCATGATTGGCTTTGGAAATTTTCTATTTTCTAACTTTTATTTTTTTTCTTGATTGAACTTCTATTAACTTTATACGCGCTACACATACCAAATGACTATATTGACAACTTATGACATCTGACTAATAGTCTTGAAAGTGAACATGAGTATCGGTTTGATGGGTTTCTTGAAAAAAATATCATTTCAATACGATGGATCCTCTTTCATATATAAAACCGTTATCATCAAAATATTCTAATAACCACATCTTTTGATCTGTGGATCACATCAAATAATATTTCACGTTTTCATTGTTGTCTATAGGTGCAACCATGAAAATGACTTCTCCTGCAAATAATTCGATATATTGGACAACAAATAGTTCATGTTAGATTATCAGTATCACACAAGTACATCTACAAGCTATTTGAAAAAATTTAAACATAAAAATTACCTTCTCTAACAAGATTAGAAACTCTATCGCCATCAAGTAACACTATAGTTTCATTTGATCCATATCCTCTGAGCTTGCAAGTGGCATTTTCCCTTTTATATTAAGTTCGATATGTCTCCAATCTTTAACATATTCTGCATTTTCATTTTTGCAAATCTCTATGGATTCTTTGTCCTCTATGCAAACTGAACAAAAACAAGACTCATTTCTTCTATCAAATGCAAACACATTTTGATAACGTTTTGTTTTAACTGAATGCATTTCTTATGTCCCATGTGTTATCACATGAACTTGTCAAAGTCTTTTGGGTTTGTGGTTTCTACCTAAGTCTGTGTTTTTCCCTGTCTCTCTCCATTCGTAAACCAAGTCTTAAATGTTTCCCCCTTCGGCTTATAAAATTGTTTTCATTTTCCCCCCTCTATGTTTAAAGTGCCCCAGTCTCCCTGTTTTCCTAGCCCATAGCTAGCCATCTGATCCAGAGGGACGCGTGGCACCAGATCCAAGAATTCACGGTTTCACGAATCAAAGGTTTTAGCATGGAGCACGACGTAAGTTTGCGAAGCATGAAGTCATCAAGCACCTAGGAATTGGGCCCATGGTCATAACCCTTGGTCATATGGAAAGTAGGGCCATAAAGAAGGGTAAGTGCCTATTGAGTGGCTGGAGAATGGGGTTGTCGAGGAAGCAATCATAGCCATCAAATTCAAATCAAGTCCAACCGTCGATCTAAATAAGGTCATTTCGCATGTTTGGACATCGAGATATTTGGGATCAAGTGGAGTGAAGACTCCTGAAAAGAGAAATCCTGAAGTGCCTTTGGATATGAGCACCAAGTTATGGCTCGAGGTAACATGCAGGATTGAGTGATGGAGAGGAGTTATGCCAAAGGTCGAAAGGGACTGTATTGGTCACAAAAGAAGATCTACATGGCCTCGAGGCACTGGGAATGACTCGAAGAAGTCGTGGGAACCACCTGGAACATTCATGGGTGTCAGGCCTCATCCCGATCCCGATGAAGGTAGTTAATTGAAATGGGGGAAACATTTGAGACCTCTTCTCACCCCATAAATGGAATGCATACTGATAATGACCATGGGGGGAGATTGTCAATCCGAAGTTTCCCAAGGGACAAATTTTCCAGCAAAGCACATATCTAATTCGGGCTCGTGTCTGACATAAGAAGGCATGCATAGGCTAACAGAGTATGCGTCATCTAGAAACTTTGAATGTAGGGGTCCGATCACATTCTTAGTTGTTGCAACATTTTTAGTATATATAGGCAGTTTTTATATTTTTTTAAGGTGGAATGGTTGATCTAGGCTCCTTGCTATTGTAATATTTTGATGAAGAACACTAGTTCTTTGGTTATGTGTTGATTTGAGACTTCTTGATTAATCTAAGTCAAATTTCTTACTCCATATTATTTTCCTCTAATACTGAGAGAGTTCATGATCGACTGATTCACATGGATTGTTGTGACTGTATTATGATGAATGTTTGATTATAATGTTGTTATGATTTCTTTTAGTTTCCTTGAAATTTGAATCCAAGAGGATCTTGTGTTTAAGTTTTTCTTCCTTAGGTTGTTGGAAGGCTTGATGTTCACGACAGACCTCTACACTTTTCTCACCAAAGTCTTCCTCCTAGTCACCTTTAATCCATCTTACTGACTGAAGTTGATCCAAGACCTCAATTGCTTGCACATACCAGTCCAGATTTCTGAGTTAGAATGCTATTTTCTTTGAGTCTTCTTCATTTGGCCTCTTAAAACTCATTTACATTTACTGTATAAATTGATGGGTACTGGGCTTACCTTCTATGTAATTTGAGGGTAAATTCTAGTGCTAACATTTATGGCATTGTTATCGAGGAGCGAATTGAAGACTTTTCCCTAGCATAGAACGACAATGAAGCTTTTGTTAGAAAAACAGGACCGCGGAGCAATAAAATAAAACAAATGCAGAAACAAAAAACACAGAAGACACACAATAAAAGAGAGACACAGATTTACGTGGTTCACCCAGTGTGGGCTACGTCCACCAGAGAAATTGCCAGGTCCTTCCTTTATTATTATCCAGCAAATGAAGGGATACAACCTACAGTAAAACCCGTTGTAACTTCCTCTTCTTTCTCTC
>ML815413.1:13339-37155 GCA_009831015.1 Picea engelmannii | reverse complement strand
AAAAGAGGGTTGCCTTCTAGGGCAAAAAACCCTAACATAATCTCTACCGTTAGATCTGCGACCTTATAATGAACGGTTCAGATTTACAATGAAATTACAATATACTTTTACAAGGCAATTTTTGCTTCGGGGGCTTCGCCCTTGAACCCCCATCGAGGGACACTGCCCCTCGAACCCCCGCTGGGGGCCTGCTTGCCCCCAGACCCCCCAGCTGGGGGGATGGACCCCCCGGACCCCGCAGAGGGGGTACCCCCCCCTCTGCACTCCCCCGCGTGGAAGAGTGTACATACTTCTGGGGTGTAAATACTTCATGGGGTATAAACACGGCTAAAAGCAAGGACCTCTGCATCAGGAAGATAATTAGGCTCCACAACCAACAACTTTGATTCTGAAGGTGCATCAGATATCAATACCATTGAATATTGCAACTTTCACCTAACGACTCCACTATTTCAACTCCATTGTTTCAGTTGTGGCTCCGAGGTATACTCCACAGCTGCCTATAGCCACACTTGAAGCTGACCTAGAGAAAATTATCAGAAAAGGAGAAACCACTCAGGAAGGTACTTAAAATGTTGTACCAGATGATCCTGATAATCTTCTTAATCCCTATTTACAAACTCCAGTAGATTATTCTTATTATCATGTTATACTGTTTGCTGAAGTTTCAAGATATTTAAATTTTGGGAGTTTTCCTGTTGATTTCTCCCCTCCTATTCTTGGTTTGGAAGGAGAGAGTTTTGACACCCCTATATCCCCTGAAGTTGTGAAGTGGTTCATACCCAAGACCTTAGAAGGATTTCCCACTCTAGGCTTTACCACTCCTCCCCCTATTAGAGTTGTTGTAGTTACATAAGGGGAAACCTCTATTCCCTCTAGCCCCTCATATTTATCTCCTAATGCTCAACCTTTTCCTTTTTATCCCAGAAGCATAGCCCCAGTCTCACTTCTCCAAAATCTATCTCTTCCTAGTTCTCCTCCAGTTCACATCCAAATGGTAGGTACTAATCCTCATAGGAACATGATGGCTGAGATATTGGCTACTAGATATGCCCCTCTAGTTTTACCTCATCCTATGAATTCTCTCACAGCCACAGAATACCTTAAGTACATGCCCCAGTTCATAGGGGAGGGATATGTGACTGCAGAAGAGCACCTTGCATCCTTTTATATATTTGCATAGATTCAAGTCATCGAAAATGAAGATGTGTGGATGAGATTTTTTGTACAGAGCCTTCATGGTGATGCCAGGGATTGGTTTAAGGACTCCCCTCTTAGATCTATTGACGGGATTGTTTCTTTGGATGATTCATTCTTAAGACATTGGGGGAATAAAAAACATCTCCATTATTATATTACAGAATTCGGGGAACTCAAGAGAGAAGAGGGGGAATCTGTTTCAGAATTCTCGAAAATATTTAATAAGATGTATAAAAATATTCCCACTGAAATTAAACCTACAGAAACCTCCACCAAGATGAATTATGATAGTGCTTTTGACCCTGATTTTTGCCTCCTGTTGAGAGAAAGAAGAGTTACCTCCTTGGATCATATGCAAGATGCAGCCCTTGAATTAGAATCCAATATATTGGCAGCTTACAAGATTAGGAATAAGGTTGATAGAGACAGAAGAAAAGGTAGGTCGAAAAATCCGACTTCTAGTTCCTCTACTACCCCCCCTCAAATGGATGAAGTAACCCAGCTACTAAAATCACTTTCTGCTAAAGAAGAAAGGTTGGAATTGGAAGGAAAACAGATCTATAGGAGTCCCCCAAATGCTAATAATAGGGGTAGTTTCAAAATACCAACTAATGCCCCTCAGACCATCCAAAGAGATCAGAGAAACATGGATAAAGATGATCAGAAAATCCAAACTCCTGTCCACAATAACTTGGTTACTGATGAAGATGAAGAGGAAGAATATATTGATCCTAAGATCCATTTCCTTGGAGATATATCTTCATCCCCTCATTTAACTCGGTCTTCATACGAAGAGGCCCTCATGAGTAATCAACTGAATGAGCTGAGAAAAGGTGAAAAGACCAACAATGATTCAAATAGATATAACCTCCGATCCAAGAAGAAAGAAGGAAAGCCTGACATTCCTGAGCAGCCTGCTAGAGCTGAGAAACCTACTAGAGATGATAAACTTGCTAGAGATATAACAGACAACAACGAAGAAAGGAAAGCACAAAGCCCCCCACCAGTGGTCAAAAGTCCTATCCTATAGGTGAAGGAGATTTTGAAGCCTCCCTCCCCTTATAGATTTGAGCATGAGATTCAAAATATTAGAATACATGTACTTCTCTCAGAGTTAGTCAAGCATGAGGATTTCAAAAGGTGCCTATCAAAATAATTTCAGCCTGAACCTGTGTCTCACTCCACAGACTCAATTAACCTCCAAGATGAAAAGCCAACTGGCATATTAGGGAATTTGGTAGAGGATAGAGACGACTCCTCCTCTCCCTTATAAACTTCATTGAACATCCATGATAAGATGTTGCATAACTTCTTGATGGATTTAGGGGCATATCACAATATTATGCCTAAGATTGTCATGGAAGCGATCGGGTTGGAGGTTACAAAATCATACCATGAACTGTATTCTTTCGACTCCAGGAAGGTGAAGTTCCTTGGGGTTATCAAGGACCTGACCATTTCTTTGTTCCAGCTGCCAATGAAGAGCGTGGTCATGGATATTGTAGTGGTTGATGTTCCCCCTAAGTTTGGGATGCTCCTGTCTAGATCTTGGATAAAGAGACCGGGGGGAACCTTGCAGATGGACCTTTCATACGCCAACATTCATGTGTTCGGGGGTGAACAAATGATACTTTACAGAGAAGCGCAACTCACATACATCATTAGTGATGAAGAAAACCCCACCAACCATAATATTTTTTCTTTTGACACTGATTTGGGATCCAACATATTGCAGCTCACTGATGCTCCTTAAAATCCTCTTGAAATAAAAAAGCAACCCGTTAATTTTTGTCAAATCCCTCCTCCAACTACCTATGTTTGGAAGATGTTCTTTGATGGAGCCTCTTCTAAAGAAGGTGTTGGTGTTGGAGTGGTCTTTGTTTCACCTTGTCAAGAAATTATACCTTTGTCCTACAAACTAGAATTTGAAACTACCAACAATGTGGCAGAGTATGAAGCTCTTTTTTTGGGTTTTAGGGATGCAAAAGACATGGGGATTGAAGAGCTATCAATATTTGGTTATGTAGAACTAATTGTTCATCAGATCAAAAATATTTATTAAGCCAAGCACCCTAGGCTTAATACTTACAGAAATGAAGTATGGGACCTAGTTGACAGTTTCTTCCTAGCTTTCAACATTTCATTTATTCCAAGAGAGGAGAATACCATGTTTGATTCTTTGGTTGTCTCAACAAGCCATTTCAGAGTCCCATTTCCACCCAAACTCAAATATGATGTAGAGGTGAAATAGAGACCCTCTATACCTGACAATGTCCAACATTGGAAGGTATTTGAGGATGATAATGAGATCAAAAAGTTTCTTGAGTCTGTTGATGATTTATCTGCTTTACATATTGATCAGGATCATGATTATGAAAGTAACCCTCATGCTAATGTATTTTTAAATAAAATTGCCAATCACCATATTGTTCAACTGCCTAGCAATCATATTCCAAAGGGACTAGTTCCTTTAGAATGGTTGTTTGATGGGAATGATGTGGCAGTAAATTTTAAAGGTTCAAATGATGATGTTGATGTAACTGAGTACAATATTGGTATAGAAGAGGATCCCAAATTTTTCAAGTTGTCAAGAAAATTTTCAAGAGACAAAGGGTTGAATATGTTGAACTGTTAAAAGAGTTTGTTGATGTGTTTGCCTGGACATATGAAGATCTCAGAACATACAACACAAGTATCATTGAGCACAAGATCCCATTGAAAGAAGAGTCCAATCCATTTAGGCAGAAGTTGAGACAAATAAATCCTATGTTGCTGCCCATTATGGAGAAAGAGGTAAAAAGGATTTTGGATGCCCATATTATCATTCCTTTGATGTATTCTGAATGGGTGGCCAACTTGGTCCCAGTGAGAAAGAATAATGGATAAATCAGACTATGTGTTGATTTCTAAAATTTGAACAGAAGTTCTAAAAATGACAACTACCCCTTACCAAAGATGGAACACATATTACAGAGGGTGACAGGTGCATCTAGGATGTCCATGATTGATGGATTTTATGGCTACAATCAGGTCTTTGTCTTTCCTAAAGATAGAGAGAAGACAACCTTTACCACTCCTCGGGGTACATTCATGTATGCTAAGATGTCCTTTGGGTCGATGAATGCAAGAGCGACTTTTCAACGAGCCATGGACATAGCCTTTATTGGAGAGAAGGACAAGTTTGTGGTCATTTATTTGGATGACATAACAGTGTTCTCACAATATGATAAAGAACATTATGGTCATTTGAAAAGGGTCTTCTTGAAATGCATAAAATTTGGTCTCTTTTTAAATCCCAAAAAGTCATTATTTGCCATGAAAGAGGGGAAATTGTTAAGACACATTGTGTCAGCTGAGGGAGTAAATATTGATCCAAGCAGGGTAGAAGCTATCCAAACTTTGTCATTCCCTAGATCCAAGAAAGAAGTCCAGTCTTTTTTGGGGAAAATTAATTTTTTGATAAGGTTTGTTTCAAATTTTGTTGAGTTGGTAAAGTTTATCACAGCCATGTTGAGGAAAGGGAATGAGATCAAATGGATTGCTGAATCTCACAACTCTTTTGATCAAATAAATAAGGCCTTGACTAAAGCACCTGTGCTCATCAGTCCTAATTACTCCAAGGATTTTCTTATTTCCTCCTTTGCTTCATCTGACACAGTAGTAGCCTTTTTGTTGTAGAAGAATGCTGAAGGGTTAGAGAAACCCATTTCCTTTTTCATTAAGGCAATGAGAGATGTTGAAATAAAGTATGACATCATGGAAAATCAATCCTATGCTTTGGTCAAAGCTCTCAAATATTTCATAGTTTATGAGTTGCATTCAAAAGTCATTGCATATGTCCTTTCAGCTTCTGTGAAGGAGATCCTCATCCATCCTGACATAGACGAAAGAAGGAGCAAGTGGATTGCCAAGATCCTTGAATTTGATCTTGAGATAAAGCCCACCAAATTGGTTAAAGGCCAAGGTTTAGATAGGTTGCTGGATGAATCTAATTGCAAAGCTTTGGGGGTCCATTTCATCAAAAGTTGGTTAGAAAATCAGCAAGCTGAGTTGTTTGATGAAGGTTCTCAAGTTAGCCCTCCATTGGTAGGATGCACTTGGTACAAGGAAATTATATTTCTCCTATAGAAGTTGCAGCCTCCTGATGGTATGCAAAAGAACAAGGTGAGATCTTTGAAGCTCAAATCAATTAAATATTGTCTTATTGATCATTTTTTATATTGAAAAGACCCTTTAGGAGTGATTTTGATATGTCTAGACCCACAAGAAGCCCAAAAGATTATGTATGATTTTCATGACAGTTTATGTGGGGGGCATCACTTTTGGAGAACTACAACCTACAAGATTCTCAGGGCTAGGTATTTTTGGCCTAGTCTCTTCACTAATGTTTGTACAAAGATCAGGTCTTGTGTCAAGTGTCATAAATTCTCTGGAAAACAACAACTCAAGTCTTTTCCATTGAAACATGTGGTAGCTTTAGGTCCCTTTCAGCAGTGGGGCCTAGATTTTGTTGGGGAAATTTATTTTGCTTCAAGTGGTTAGCATAGATGAATCTTGACTGCCACAAACTACTTTACTAAATGGATAGAAGCCATCCCCACAAGAAATGCTTCCCACGGTGTAATCATTGGTTTTCTTGAGGATATTAGAGCAAGATTTGGTTGTACAAACAGAATTGTCACTAATAATGTTGCATCTTTCAAGGCTGAACCATTAATTAAGTTTTGTGAACAGTTTGGAATTACATTGATTCACTCTACTACTTACTACCCCCAAGGGAAAGGACTGGCAGAGTCCTCTAACAAGATCCTTACTAAGATCATCAAAAGACTGTTAGAGGAAAAGAAGAAGGCCTGGTATTCAAAGCTTAAATTTTCTTTATGGACTGACAGAGTGACAACAAAGAGATCTCTTGGTGTCTCTCCTTTCCAACTGGTGTATGGAGTTGAGGCCATCTTTCTCTCTCAACTCGCCTTACCTGTGGAAAAATTCGTCCAAGACTATCAAGGAGAACCAGATAATATGATAATAAGAATACAACAGCTGGTAGAAGTGAAATAGACGAGGGAGAAACTACTGGACAAAGGCCATGACCATAAACATAAGATCAAGCAGGCTTTTGACAGAAAAGTAGGGAAAGAGGATTTCTAGCTAGGAGATCTAGTACTCAAGTGGGAAGCACCTAAAAAGATAAAGGCAAGCATGGTAAATTTGAGGCCTTATGGATTGTCCCCTTCAAAGTTTCTGAGGTTTTTTCAAATAACACTTATAAGTTGCAGGATTTGGAGGATGATGATGTTTTTGGTAGCCCTGTAAATGGGCATTTTCTGAAGAAGTGTTTTACTTAAGCCATGAGTGGCTTCTCATGTCATTGTAAATATCATTTTTCTTTTGTTTTCAGTTTTTATAAGTGACTCCATAACCCAACAGCTAAGGCACTGGAACTACTTGTTCTTGGCAGCTCGCAGGGAGCATGCCATCCCTTGTGGAGCCAAATGTTATCTCATGAACTTGTCAGAGTCCTGTGGGTTTGTGGTTTCTACTTAAGTTTGTGTTTTTCCATGTCTCCCTCCTTTCGTAGACCAAGTCCTAAATTTTCCCCCCTTCGTCTTGTAAAATCATTTTTGTTTTCTCCCCTCTGTGTTTAAAGTTCCCCAGTATCACTGTTTTCCCAACCCATAGCCAGCCGTCCAATCCAGAGAGACGCATGGCAGCAGATCCGAGAATTCGTGGTTTCGCGAATCAAAGGTTTTAGCATGGAACACAACGTAAGTTTGCAAAGAACGAAGTCACAATACAACCAGGAATTAGGCCCATGGTCATATGGAAAACGGGGCCATAAATAAGGTGTTAGCACTCAAAATGTATTGGTAAAATTTAAAGCGTCTCCATATAACTCATGCTTGATTCGTCAAGCATTCCAAAGGATATTTTACAATTTGCAAATCTTCCATTGAGCTTTCAAATCCTTCATTGAATCTCAAATATCTCTTACCATTACTTTTGGCCGAGAAACCTTATGATTGCTGACTTATAACCTTCATTGAAATAAAAGATAACTTTTTCATCAATTTTCATAGACCTTCATTTTTATAGGTTCTCATATTTTCAAATAAAAAAATTAAATTTTTTTATTTGTTTATTTCGACTTTTACCAAAGTGATGTGTGCTTAAATGCGCATGAAAATGATTTACTATCCTAAGACATATTACATATGTCAAACTCTGAGCCCACAATCATCACATAAACCAACATAAGCCCAGCGCAAGCGCCAAGCCCGAACCATACCATATCTCATCGAAAGTTATAGGGAGCTTTGGCATATATGAAGGCTACATTCTCTAAAGTCCCGATGTATGTGTGACATGGGGCATTGAGCAAATAAATTAAAACAATACAGTCCTAAAGGCCCTCACACCAGCTTTCAACGTTGATTTAGCAGTTGTGTATGCAGGAAAACGGGTTCAAAAATACAATGCAAGGTCATTGGGTGCTCAGACCAAATAGATCCCGTGGATGGTCAATAAATGAAACACGTAAACCCTTATTTCCTGATGACAGATATGGTCGTTATTTAAAACGCGTCCACAAATATCTGGATGATCTTAGTTGTTCTTATAGTGGAGTTTCTGGATCAAATCGCCTGTATTCTGCTCTGGATAATTTTCCAAGGTATACAAATCTAGCTATAAGGAACTCGAGGGCGCGTATAGATTATGATGTAAGTATTGATGTTTCTCTTTATGAAGGAGTTATATATGACCGGCTTGGTGGAACCCCTCAAGCAAGTTACAGTGAGGATGGAATAAGCCATTGAAGGAGAAGCAAAGGGAGCATGCCCCGATGAGAAGTGGGCGATGCGTGGAAGAATTTTCCTCTGGCATATTGAGCATCAGGTTGGGCGCACTGTTCATGGGTCTCAACATTTCCACATACTTTCTCAAAACAGAAATTGCAAGGGGCATTGAAGTAGTTAGCCTGAGTAGGTCGGAGCAACCTTCATATATATATATTTGTGGATAAATCAAGTTACATGGGTGGCAAGTGATGTTCTCTATGCATACTGAAATAGATTACTTCATGGTGCTACTGTTGTTGTTTCTACCCTTGAAGGCTTTGATTATTAACAATCGACATAAAGGATTCAAGCATTAGCATGCGATTATTCAAAACGCTCATTTTCAAGTTTTGTTGTCACAAATGATTCATGCTCAAAGATTTTTATCCATTAACACCAACAAGATTATATGGTAATTGCTCTCATGAAACAAAGAATTGTTAGATGAAAATCATAAGAAGGTTTGTAAAATATTGGAAGCGATATGACAGAGGCAAAAGGTGTAGATATTAAGGCAGAGGATAGATAGTCAAAAGAAAGATGCAGGGACTTTGCACAACAAGGGATGCTTGCATATGTGAAGAAATGGAGTTGATAATTCAAGCAGAAAACCAGGCTATAGATTAGTGGGAGAGGTTTCTTATGAGGAAGGAAAAAAGGTTTCTAGGTGCACTCCAGTGCTTAGCAGAATTGGACTAATGATTATTGCAATGCTTCTTAGAAATACAGTAAATGATGGAAAGTGGGCTTGTGAAGAAGTTTCCAGAGTTGAATGAAAGGAGCATATGAAATTGCAGTGCGATGCTTATTTGAGTACATAGGAGATCAGCAAATGGAACAAACAAATGGCACTCGAAGGATTCTATCAGTTATATTATATCTCTCTGGACCGAGAAGATCAGAAAATATAAAGGCTATAAAGCCTAGTGATTTGAAGGAAAGATGGTTCGACTTTGGAGACTTGACCATATACTTTTGTATTTCTAAGACTTTTGAATATATATCAGAAAATAAGCTTATTTTTCCATTTATGTTCAAAATTTCATATTCTTTCTTATTTGTACTTGTACTCGAATATATCATTCATTGTTTCATGTTTATATAATGTATGATAACTGTCAACTTGTCATTACATCCATAAACTAGAATCTACAAGTACTTCACTTAATATATTTGGCTATTCATATGTACTTTGTTTATATGTTTATGCTAGTATGTTAGGTATTCTCCATAAATTCATCTTTTATTATCTTTCTGAACATCTGTGGTTGAAAGCCTTGTCTATCTGAATGTGTTCATACTTGTCTAGAGTGTGTGAGGTTTGAGTGAGTTCTCCATATTGATCCATTTTTGTAAATCAATAAGAAATTAGTAAGTTACCAAGCTTCTTTGAGCTACAACCTAGAAGGACTCTTGGAGTGATAACATAAGGGTAATTGCCTATTGAGCGACTAACGATTGGGGTTTTCAAAGAAGCAATCGTGACCATCAAATTCAAAGCAAGTCCAACCATCGATCTAAATAAGGTCATTTCGCAAGTTCGGGCATTGAGATATTTGGAATCAAGTGGAGTGAAGACTCCCAAAAAGTGAAATACCAAAGTGCCTTTGGATATGAGCGCCAAGTTATGTCCTGAGGTCGCATGTAGGATGGAGCGATGGAGATGAGCTGCAACAAAGGCTGAAAGTTCTCGTATTGGTCACAGAAGAAGATCTGCATGGCCTCGAGGCATTGAGATTGACTTGAAGAAGTCTTGGGCACCGCCTGGAACATTCATGGGTGTCAGGCCTCGTCCCGATCTTGATGAAGGTAGTTAATGGAAATGGGAGCGGTAGTTGAGACCTCATATCACCCCATAAATGGAAAGCATACTGAGAATGACCGTGGGGTGATATTGTCAATCCGAAGTTTCACGAGGGACAGATTTTCCTGCAAAGCACATAACTAAGTCGGGCTCACGTCTGACATAAGAAGAACTCCACAGGATGACAGAGTAAGCGTCGACTCGAAACTTTGAATGCAGGGGTCCGATCACATTCTTGGTGGTTGCATCATTTTTATTATATATAGGCAGTGTTGATATTTTGTTAAGGTGGAATGGTTGAGCTAGGCTCCCTACTATTGTAATATTTTGATGAAGAACATTGGTTCTTTGGTTATGTCTTGATTTGAGACTTCTTGATTAATCTAAGTCAGCTTTCTTACTCCATCGTATTTTCCTCTGATACTGAGAGAGTTCATGATCGACTAATTCACATGAATTGTTATGACTGTATTATGATGAATGTTTGATTATAATGCTTTTATGATTTCTTTCAGTTTCATTGAAATTTGAATCCAAGAGGATCTTGTGTTTAAGTTGTTCTTCCTTAGGCTGATGGAAGGCATGGTATTCACGACAGACCTCTACACTTTTCTCACCAAAGTATTCCTTCTACTCACATTTACTCCAACTTACTGATTGAATTTGATCCAAGACCTCAATTCTTTGTGCATACCAATCCAGATTTCTGAGTTAGAACCTGATTTTCATTGAGTCTTCTCCATTTGGCCTGTTAAAACTCATTTACATTTACTGTATAAACTGATGGGTATTGGGATTACCTTTTATGCAATTTGAGGTTGACTTCTAGTGCTAACACCATGTATTGTACCTGATTCATATGGGATTGATCTATTTATATATTGGATTCCAACATACCAATTGTCTTGGGTATGCCATGAAAGCGTGCTACTTCCCTCATATAGATATCATCAACATTAGTTTCCTTGTGAGTAACCTTCATATGAATGAAATGGGCATATTAGTAAGCGTGTCCACCACCACCATGATAGCATCATGATGCTTGCCTGTTCTAGGAAATTGGGTGATGAAATCCATTGTAACCACTTCCCACTTTCACTCAGGAATGGGAAATGGTTGTATCAACCCAGCTGGGTGTCTATTCTTAGCCTTAAACTTCTAACACTCCAAACATTTCACAATGTATTCAACAATATCCTTTTTCATGCCTGGCCAAAAATATTGGCTCTTGACTGCTGAAACTATTTTTTGATATCCTGGGTGTCCCGCATAAGGTACATTATGCATCTCTTTTAAAGTCATACCCCTCAATTAAGGAGAGTTGGGTACATAAAATATGTTCCTATACATAAGAATTCCATCAATTCCCAATTCATAGTCTTCAAATTTCTGTTGCATTTTTCCTTGTTGCAATTTTGTTACCAATTCCATGTACTGCAAATTTACTTTTCCAGCCTCATAAAGTTTTCCTTTAAGATCAGTCTGATAAATGTTAATGGTTGTAGCATGAAGTTCATGCAATATCATGTTGAATGCATCAACCACTTTATTCTCCTTTCGTTTGATGTGCTTAATATCAAAGTCATACTCACAGAGGAATTCCAACCATCTGCTTTGCCTAGAATTCAAAGTTGGTTAATCAAACAAGTATTTCAAACAATTAGGTATATCCTCAGCTCAAACCTCTTTCCCATGAGGTAGTGCCTCCAATTCTTCAAAGTGTCCACTATGGCTGCCAACTACAAATTATGAGTGGCATAGAGCCTTTAACGCTCTTTCGGTTTTCTGGACTCAAAACATATCACAAACCCATTCTGACTAAGCTTCAATTGCTGGAAGCTCTTTTCACACTCTGTTGTCCATTGAAACTTCACCCCTTTCCTTTGAAAGGAAGTGATTGGGTGAGAAATTCTTGAAAAACCTGCAATGAATCTTTTGTAGTATCCAGCTAGGCCCATGAAGGATTTGACTTCTACCACATTCTTAATTTTTTTCCACCCTTTAATGACCTCAATATTTTCAAGGTCCATTGCTATCCCTTCTTCGAATATGATATGCCCCAAATAGTGAATTTTTTTTTGATAAAATGAGCAGTTGCTCAATTTGGCATACAACTCATGCTCTTTTAGCACTTGCAACACCATCCTCAAATGATGCTCATGTTCTTCCTCTGACTTGGAAGACACAAGGATGTCATCCAAAAAGACAATGACAAACTTGTCTAAGTATTCCCGAAAAACACCATTCATCGAGCACATAAAAACAACTGGTGCATTTGATAACCCAAATGGCACCACTGTGAATTCGTAGTGACCATACCTTGCCCTAAAGGTGGTCTTGATGATGTCTTCATATATGATCCTTACTTCATGATATTATGACTTGAGATCAATCTTTGAGAATATCTTTGCATCATTTAACTGATCAAAGAGATCCTCGATCCTTGGAAAAGGATACTTGTTCTTTATAGTCACTTTGTTCAACTGTCTGAAATCAATGCACAATCTCAATGTCTCATCTTTCTTCTTCTTCAAAAAAGACTGGGGCACCCCAAGGTCACACACTTAGGAGTATATACCCCATCTTCAATATCTCTTCAAGCTACATTTGCAACTCCTTCATCTCTGGTGTACTCATTCTGTAGGGAGTATTTGATACTGGAACTCCTCTAGGCATCAAATTTATAGAGAAATCAATATCTCTCTTTGGTGGTATTCCTGGTATCTCCTTGAACACATCCTCAAAATATTTTAGGACTGAGTGATCCTCCATATTTGGAAACTTATCCTTAGGTGCTTTCTCCATATGAGCTACAAATAATTGGCAACCCTTCTTGTAACACTTCTTTAGCTGCATTGCTGAGATTTCTTGGATAATAAATGCCCTAGGAATTCTTTGGATTTCTATTGGGTTTCCTTCCTCATCCAAGAAGGTAAATTCCTTGTTACGATAGTCTAAGACAACATGGTTTTGGTCCAACCAATCTATACCAATTAGACAGTCATAAGAACCCAATGGAAAGATGTTCAAATGTGCCTTGGTACTTATCCCATTCATGTCCATTGGACATGATTTAACCAGTTGAACAACTTTTCTCTTGGTTCCTGTAGCTAGTTGTACCAGCCAAGATTTCCCATGCTTGCTTCTTGGAAAAATCAATCTATCCACAACTTTAGGATCTATGTAACTATGAATAGCTCCTGAATCTATCAAAATAGTAAAGGAATGGTTATTCATCATACCTTCAACTTCAATCATATGTGATTGAAACTCAGCTTGCTTGTTGTCTAGGGCTGCATGGATCCTAGGTATACTTCTGCCCATTTTCTCCACTATTTTAGCTTGCTGTACATTGTGGACAATTCTCACTTTGTCATTTTTGTGAGGAAAATATTTATACTTGTGGTCTCCTTTACAGCCCCAACATTGAATGGGTGCTTGCCTTGGCCTTTTCCCACCAACCTCAACCATTCTATGCTCTCTAAAAGATGGTTGTCCTTGAGGACTGTTTCTGAAAAATGGAGGCTTATTTCCCTTTTGCCTCTATTCCTTCTTGATCTTCTTGTCCTTCCAAGCCTTCTGGAAAGTAGGCTTTCCTTCTAGTTGATCATATAAGCATTTTTCTCTCATAGTTTCTTCTAGAGTCTTGGGATCATCATATTGGATTTTATTGCCGATGAAAGATGGCAGCCCACTCAGGTACCTATGAATCTTCACTGTCTCATCCTTGATGAAGGAGACATACTTCAAAAACTCTAGAAATGTCCTTTCATATTCATCAACAGTCATGATGCCCAGTTTAAATTCAAAGAACTCTTTCATATTTTTATCATAATAACTATTGGTCAGGTTTTTCTTCTCAAAATTTCTCTTGAATTCCTTCCAAGTCAAATTCTTCTCCTTGGGGTGTTTCACTTGCACCAATTGATCCCACCACATGGATGCCTTTCCTTTAATATGATAGATGGAAATTATTCCCTCTGCATGAGAATAATAGTTATGCAATTGGAAGTACTTCCTCATGCCTAGCAACCATGTCTCAGTATATTCATCCTTCTTGTGCTCTCCATCAAAAGTAGGAGGTTTGATATTATTCATTTCTCCTTTCAACTCATCCACCCCAGACCTCATATGCTTCCTGAAAAGGGATGGAATTGAGCTACTATGTTCTCTCCTATGGGAATACTTTTTGGAGTGATGGTAATGTTTGCTAAAACTCCTTGATCTTCCCTTCTTCTCAGGGGTCTTGTGGTTTCCTGATTTTCTAGAGCCACTCTCCTTATCCAACTTCTTTTCAATTATGTCCAAGATTTTCATTAACTTCATATTGAAGTCTTTTTTTTGTTCCTTGGCCTTCATAATACTTTCATTATCATCCTTGTGGATTTGGACATCTGTCTACAATTTCTTGATGGTCTCAGCCATATTTATGTCTTCTTCCTTTTCCCCTCCATGTCCATTGAAGTTGGTTCCTTCCCTATCCAAATGGAAATTCAACCCTCTATTTTCTTGTTCTTGACTGAAGACTACCTGAGTATCATCCATCACTTATGTACTCTGTGCTCACTCTGATCTGACAACTATTAATTATACAAAAATGTGCAGCCAACATAAATTTTCAGGCTAATTGTTCTTAATAATTTCATGAAAACATGAACCATTATGATTCATTAATATATCAAACTTATTTTCTGTTGTTTTCCTGAGAAATTGACTATTCAGATCCAATTTCAGTGTGAACAATTATCTTCTACTATTTAATACCTTTCCAATAGATGCTTCCACTCTTAATTATGAGTTTTGAGTAGGAAGTTATGGCTACTTGAACAATTTGTCCCTTTTATGTTCTTTAAAAACAAATTTGGGTGCTAGCCCCTTTCCTTCGGCCCCCAAACTCATGTGATCAGGGCTATGAACAAATGCTAATCATTAGGCACTTATTCTATGCTTCAGGCCTCCAGGGCTCTAGAAATTCAAGGATTTGGAGGTTCTTCCTCCACTACAATATATTTTCCCTGAATGTCGATTCTTTGAATACTCGGAGGATGTACAGATCAACGATCCTCCTTCCTTGTTTAGATCTACGATGGTTTGGAGCTCCGAGACTCCGAGGTTTGGCAGTTTTGAAAGTACCTTACAAAAAATATACTGGACCGCTGAACTGGAAAACCCATGAAGGATAGTGGATCTATGGTCCACATTCTCTGCTTGGATCAATGATGGATAGGAGCTTCGGCACTCCAGTATTCAACGATTTCCAAATCACTTCACTACCAATCTCATAAAGAGTCGACCCACAAGAGATCCATATCCTACCTCCAAGTGTCATCCGTGATCAACAATCATGGTGGACTCTAGCCTTCGGGCCTCTAAAAGTCTTCGACTACAACAATTATACAATGCAATCCCCCGGAGTACCACTCCTCTAGACTATAGAATCTAGCGCCACACATCCTTTCTGATCAATGATCACAATTTAATTCGCTCTTTGGAGCTTCAAAAGTCTTCATACTTAACCATTCTTGACCAAGTTCCTTCATAGTGCTAAGTTTCTGGATTGCAGGATCTGGCACCACGTGGCAGAACACTAGAAGCGGACATGTGGCCCAATATGAGGGGTAGCACGTGTCAAGCTCTAAATGGAAAACCAACCTTTCAAAAGAAGATATCACACTGACATGTGGAACACATCATGTGTGTCCACATCACCCCTAGGTGACATCACTGCCATGTCACTTCGAAACTTGGGGACTTCGAGACTCCAGGACTTCGGAGGTCCGAAAGTTCTTCCAATAATTTTCCCCGAACGTCGAACTCCCAAATTGCTTAACCATCTGGGGCCCACGACATACAATTGTCACCAATCGAAGTGGTGACATGTGGTCCCACCGTCGAGTGACACATGTTAGGTTCCAATCGGTCCTAAGGGCCTGTCAAAAGTATAGAAACGAGTGACATGTGGTGGACCTAGGTAGGTCCACATCACCCTAGGTGACATCATCTTACCATGTCATACCTGACGCTTCGGGACTTCGGGGATTTCCTTCCTTCGTCATTTTTTCCAAGATTCCAAGCTTCTAAACTGCCAAATTTCCGATCTTTCGAATTGGTCCACATCACCCCCGATGATTTCATCACGACACATCACTTTGGAAACCCGGGACTTCAACAATTTTGTTATCTCATCAACACTTTCACAAAATTCCTGAACTATCGAACGGTCGAATTGTCGAATGCTTTCACGTCACCCCTGGTGATGTCATCACGACATATCACTTTGGCAAACTAGGCCTTTGATGATTCTTCTTATTTATACTTTGTCGAAACTCCCATATCGCCAACTACTTCCCGTAGTTTCAAGACTTCGGCGATTTTGTTTCTGTGCAACCTCCAACGTATTTCCCCGAACGCTGAAACACAAGAGAAATATGACGAATATCCTCCTCCCGAGTGATCTATGACCAAGAATCACTACAGGACTTCAGAGGATTCAGTTGTTGAACACCCCACAACCCCCAAATTTTCTAACCCCGAACATTGCTTAATCTTCGTGCACCTCCTCCCAATCTGATGGTTGCATGGGATCTGTCTCCCTTCGAACATATCCAACCGTCCAATTTAAATCTACATCCCAATACCACATTTTTCATGGTTTATCAAACCGCTATACCTCATGAGATTTCCAATACCACCCAGGAGCTCTCTCAGCGCCCTCATGGCACTCTGTACATCAAATTCTTGTGGAATTTTTACTTCAAATTCCACATTTGTGGCCCATCCAGGTTCAATATTGAAACCATAGCTATGATAACAGATTGTAGCATCCCTCAACCGCCCTTGTTGGGTACACACCACTAACTCAAAACCAATTTGTTATGAAAATTGGTTGTAACACACCTAGCCACCCTGGACGATCATGCCACTGGAAACTATCATGCTCTGATATACATATATATATATATCTAATGAAATTTTAAATAGACATAAACATTATGTTCATACACATATTCATGCAGAAGCAACAATAATACATACATGCAATAAACAAAGGAAATTATGATAACATTCTAACCCCTATACAAGACACACAACATACAACATATCATGTAAAATTAACATAGATTTTGTACTTATATTTTTATGAGAAGACCTTTTTAGTTTACCTTAGCGGGAATGTAAGTTCAAATATGTGGGAGAAGGGTGTTTCCTTCAGACCTTCCACCATTGTGACCGAGGGATCATACCGATGGCCTTAATCAAGTCTCGACTAAGAGCTGAGTGTAGCCTGGAACCTCAATATGGTCCCATATTACCCAGGGTTGGAAACCCCTCACTAAGCCCGAAAGGAGTGAAGCTACCTTGGCTTCGGGATTTTGACAAACCCTAAAAAACAACTGAAGGCGAGAGTCGCTAATTGATGAGGGTCGTGGATCTGGGAATCCAATGGAGATCTCTCTCAGCCGCTAGATTGGACTTAAGAAGGGGTAGCGTTGAGTACTTCGTGAGAATAGGGGTGCTCTAGCATCGAAACTCTCGAATGTCGTAGTTGTGAAGTTAATTTGGACCATTGAGAATAGAGGGGTGCATGTCCACAGATCAACAACTATCCGAAGGATTGTGTATTTAGCAGTGTCAATGTGAAGAAATAGGGACGCACGAGTTTCCCCTAAGCTCTGCAAGCCAAAATAAATTGGCCATGAACGCTAGGTGCATGTGGCGATATATTGAGCATGGTTCGAAGAATCAGAGATCTGGAGAGGAATATGGAAGATACACGTTGAAATACCGAATGACGAATTTACCAAGTGACATAGACCATTGATCCTTGGATCCTTCAGGATCTCTCTCAACCGTTGATCTAAGGAAACTGTTAAGAACCCCTCTTAACTGCCCAACCAACCAGGAACAAGTCTTGGAGTGGCACATGGCCTGCTCTTGTGCCATGTCAAATTTCTTCCATTGGACTAGAGTCGTTGAATGAGAGGATATGTGGCAGGAGATCCTATAGTCCATAGACTTGGTACTCCGGAGAAACTTGGCCAATAGTCTTTAAAGTGTGAAAAATCCCAAAGTCATGAACAAGGAAGTGAATCTCTACCGTTGGTAGGTAGAGGACATGTGGCACTAGATTCGAGAGTCTGGAGACTTGGATCTTCAGGGGATTCGTTGTGTGAAGAGTTGGTAAGCTTCGAAGTAATGAGTTGCGAAGTAATGGGAGCCGTGGATCTATGGATCTACATGGACAAATCTCAACCATGAGATTTGAAAGAAGTTATAAGGTTATATGTCTAGGGTTGACGTGGCTCACTAATGTCATAAAGGGTGACATAAACCTGCAACTAAGTGCCACGTGTCACCGAGATATGGATGCTTCACAGAACCTTTATGCCTATTAGAGCAGGACATGTGTCACCCCTAGCCCTCACCGCATGTCAACCTCTAGTACATCCCCGCTTGCCCAACGTGGTTGATGATGTGACCAGGACTCTGGGAGACAGGGACTTCGGGAGTTCGAAAGATTTGGGGCGTAGTATAGTAGAGGATCGTTCAATGTTGATTGTCGATTTCTGAATGTCCAAATGTTCAACATCGATCACCAATTTCTGAACGTTGAAACGTTCAAAGTCAATCATTGATTGCCGAACTTTGAAATGTTCAACATTGATCGTCGATTGTCGAATGCTGAAACGTAGAATGTCGATCTCCAATTTGCGAACACTGAAACATAGAACGTTGATCGTAGATTGCCAAACATCGAAACGTAGAACATCAATCATCAATTATTGAATGACCAAGGCCACGTGGAGAGATTTTGGGACTTCAGGGAGTATGCATGCAGTAAGAAAAGCAGTGTTAGCACCAAATGCCGAAGACCCCAACTAATAATGCCCAGATAAATTTGGGAGTCCGTATCTTGCAAACCAGAGGTCAGATTGGAGCTGGTAATAGTCGTTATAAAGCTATAGATGAGTAGAAGAGGATGAAGACCTCAATGAGATGATTACAGATGATTTGAACGAGAAAACATTCGATGCACCATCCCTAGAAAGGGTATTTAGGGTTTGGTTGTGTTACACAAATCCTCAAATGTTATCTCAAATCTAGGTGATGCACACGGGGTCATGGAATGAACACAAGATCCAACCTAAGTAGGAATTAACGACTCTTCTATTATAGTACTAAACTGAGAATCCTCTTCTTCTCCTTTTGTGTGTGGTATTTCTATGATATGGATTAGTATGCACAGTTCTCTCTTTTCATACTCATTGTGCAAATCTCTTTTATCATCCCCTATCTTAAACCTTTCGTACCTTCTTCCACTGCGCAGTACTCTGAATTCGTCTTCCTCTTCTAATGCACCTTCTTTGTTTCTTTGCATCCTTAATCCCTCCCTTCCTTCTTCATTTCTTTCTTCATTATTTCCTACCATCAAACTGCGTCTTGGTTAACCCCAGTTCCCATATGTGCATGAAACCCCTTAGCATTCAGATTCCATCATCATCACACATTTTTCACACAACAACATCTTTATCCAGGTACCCAGTGCTTTCATAAACCTTCCCCATGGACACTAGAAGAAATCCCTTTATGCAACACTATATGACTAGGTACAATCCACTACAAATTCCATAATATTACCCCTCAGTATGTTATTTAACTAGAAATTGACTACATGTGAAGTAATATTACTTAGATAATTCAATTGTCTTACCAACTCAGGGGTCCAATCCCTTGGTGATGTAGTTGGATATCTTCCAGTATTCTCCACTAACCTTTCTAACCATTTAGTTAAATAAATCATAAATTCACCAAATAAAATGTCATGTAGATTTGTGAACACATACCTTTGCAACCACTATTCATTGCTCATCCAAGGGTTTCTATTCTATCCTCAAGAAAATTCTCACTCCTTCATTTCTAGTCATTCAATGATCTCTTTCTTAGTCGGCCTCCAAAACGTTCCCTCAATTATAGATTCTGGGTCCTGACAATGGAACCATTTATTGGCACATGGTTGTAAGACCCTAGGTTTAGTTTACTCAACCAACAAAACCCTTCAGGTACCGCCCCTTTTGACATCACCTTCATGCAAGTGAAGTCTCACCTGAGGTATCTACTGGTGCTAAAGGAACCAAGTTTTTTTAGGGATGAGTGGATGTGAGGCTATCATTATATTCATTACTATTTATCCACCCTATACGCAACATCTTTATTCATATCCTTTGATTAGTTAAAGAAATTTATTGTCCAGAACCTGTATACCATAGATTGCACATAAATAACCTATTGTAACATTCATTATTACTACGCATCAATCATAAAGTAAAAATATCTACACTAATCATGCATAAACATAAAATCCGTGAATAACCACATTAAAGGACACATTCAAACACAAGATTTAACATGGTTCACCCAATCCTTGGGCTATGTCCACAACGACTAGCTTCTATATTAATATTCAAACAGTAATCTCCTAAGGCCCGTGCATTGTGCTTACAATAGATATAACATATCTTACTATCCAAACCTTCCTAGTCGTTTTGCAGTGCACTCCTTTCTCTCTACAAAATCTCTCCACATCCCTAAGTATAGATTCTCAATCATATGCACGCTAAACTCTTACTTTCAACAACTTATTCTTTCCCGACCCATTACATATTTATACATAGAGTTAGGGATTAGAAGCTGATAGTTTATCCCAAAACCCTAACATGTCCTAGTTTGTTTCCTTCTTTTTCACCATCATGATGTTTTTCCTCCCTTTGTGCCTGCATGTTGATTTTCCTTCTTTATCTCTAAACTGTTGCTTTCCTACTTTTATGTTGAATTGTTTCTTTCCTTCCTTCTTTTGTGTATTCTCTAACTTCTTCTTTGACCCCGCAAAATTGATCCCTTTTCTACTTTTGCATGCACTCTTCAAAATTTAGTTATTCAAACTTCCTATCTAACAATATGATTAAAAACATCATCCAAATAGTCATATTCTTGGGAACAAGAAAGGAGGTGTACAAACCATAAAAAAAAACTTGTAAATACATCTAACTCTGCAAATTTTAAATTGTTATCCATGAGTGAACCCCAAAACTTTGCCCAAGTAAGTCAAGATGACCATTGGGTCAAAGCTATGATTGAAGAACTAGACGAAATAAAGAAAAACAAGACATGGGATATTGTCCCAAGACCAAATGACAAGAATGCAATTTGCACCAAATGAGTATACATAAACAAGTTAAATGAACATGGAAATGTAGTCAGAAACAAGTCTAGATTAGTGTGCAAAGGGCATGCTCAGGTAAAAGGAGTAGACTTTGCAGAAATGTTTTCCTTTGTTACAAGAATTGAAGCTATTAGGATGTTTTTCTCTTTTGCATGCTACATAAAATTCAAAGTCTACTACATGGATGCCAAATCATCATTTTTGAATGGTCACCTTGAGGAAGAAGTTTATGTGGAATAACTAGAAGGTTTTTTGTTAACTAACAAAAATGATTATGTTTGTCGTTTAAAGAAATACCTATATGGGCTAAAACAGGGTCCAAGAGCTTGGTATTACAAACTCGACAGGTATTTGCACCAGAAGGGTTTTAAAAAGGGAACAACTGATAGCAACTTATACATCAAGGCTGAAGTGAATGTCCTGTTAATCATTGTAGTATATGTTTATGATATCAATTTTGGTAGTAACATTGAACTAACGAATAAGAAGTTTGTAGTTGCAATGCAATGAAAGTTTGAGATGTCCATGTTAGGAGAAATATCCTTCTTTCTTGGCTTACAAATTCATCAATAAAAAAAAGAATTTTTATTTCCCAGAGAAAATATCTCAAGGAAGTCTTGAAGAAGTTTGGCATGGAAAATTGTGCACCAATAAACACTCCCATGACTACCAGTTGCAAACTCAACAAATATGACAATTCTCTAGAAATAGATCAAACCATGTATAGGTCCATGATAGGAAGTTCACTTTATCTCGCAGCTTCGAGACCTGACATCATGCAAGCTGTTGGTTTATTAGGAAGGTTTTATTCCAATCCCAAGGAAACTCATGTTCTTGCAGTCAAAATAATATTCAAGTACTTGCAAGGCACTATTGATTATGGATTTTGGTATTCAAAAAACACAGACCTCGTTCCATAAGCTTATATAGATGTAGATTAGGAATGCATTATTGATGATAGAAAAAGAATTAATGGAGGTGCATTCTTCCGTGGTAGTTGTTTAGTATCCTAGCTCATCAAGAAACAAATTTCCATTTCCCTCTCTACATCTAAAGTAGAGTATATAGATGCAATATCCTACTCTACACAAGTATTGTGGATAAAGACCGGTCTCAAGGATATTCAAGTTCCTTGTGATAAACCTGTTTCTATCATGTGTGACAATACAAGTGCTATTAATCTCTCTAAAAATATTGTTCAACACTCTAAAACTAAGCATAAACCCATCAAGTATCACTTTCTCAGAGAGGAGGTTCAAGATCAGATGGTTAAACTAGAATATGTTCCTTCCAAAGAACATATCATAGATATATTTACAAAGCCATTACCCAGGGACTCATTTGAGTACCCCAGAGAGAAGTTGGGAGTCCTTCCCACTCCTCATTAAGGCGCATAACCTTCATGACATGTTGGAGGTTGTTGAAAGACCTATTCATCCTCAAGGGGAGCAATGCAAGAAGCTGAGTAGCCAACAATACAACATTCAGACAGTGGGAGCCACCTTAGGATGTGCACAGTCAGTAGGGAAGATCCATTTTCCCTTGATGTGAAAGGGGGAGAAAAATAGAGGTGTGGCAAAGAGGAGTATACAACAAGGGGAAGTGAAGGCCAAATGAACACACGGATAGGGGGAGCATATCAACAATAGGGTTTCCATCAATGACAAAGGGGGATTTTGTTGAGCATATGTTATCAATGATGTCAACATGGGGCACAAATAGGATGGCACAAAGTTGGTGCATAGGCAAAGGAAGTGGATGATAGGATTCTTTCTACACAGGAAGAGGAAGTACGCCGCAGGATTCTTTCTACACATGCAGAGGAAGTGTGCATAAGGATTCTTTCTATTGTACTATCACAGATCCACATGAAACAAAACTCCTAGAAGAAATCATGAAAGGTTTAAAATAGAAGTGCACAAAAGGATTGAAAAACGAAGGAAAAAATGACACGAAAGCAATAACGAAAGTATTTGAGTCTTCTAGGAGTACGTGCAGAACAAGAGGATGATCTATGATGCAAACTGTGAAAAATTACCTTGTCTATGATTTTGGAGTAAATCAACGTATTTTTGTGCTGCAATGCAACGACGGATGTGCACAGATCGTAGGGTTCCTTGAGAAAAGAGATGAGTGACAGTGTGGACTTTGATGGGACAATTTATTCTATTTGTGCAGTAGATTATTTGTAAACCATAATGTGAATTACTACAACAATGAATGATCTGGTAAAATAAGAAATATTTGGTCTATTTGAGTTAGTCAAAATGTCCAGAACATAAGTGTTATCACTGAAATTTCGTCCGCACAGGGCGACAAGAACTCCGCATCGTCAACACAGGACTGGAGTCATTCATGGCACAGGATTAAAATCCTCAGCATTGAAAAAGGTCAAAAAACTATACAAATGATCAAAAATTCAAAGGCGCTTTACAGAACATGGTTTCACGCGCGCGCGCGCGTAACATCATCGTACATTGCGCGCCTGCGCGCCCGAGGCGCCGTTGTTGGGCGAAAAACCCGCGCGCCTGCTAAATGACGCATTTATGAAATTGGTCGGCCTCCCAACCACTAATGGATCAACTCGCAAGTCGATTTGACACCAAATTTGAGCTCAATCCGCGTGGGGGGGCTGGTCAAAGACCTAATGGTGCCCTAAAGAGCCCCTTTTCACATTCAAAAGAGGTCACATAATGACTCAATGCTTGGCTATAAAAAGCCATGAATGACCACCATTTTCTCAAGGAATTCT